>PJEM01004323.1:0-157181 GCA_004023845.1 Helogale parvula | reverse complement strand
CTGCCTCACCACACCAGCACCCCTGCGGGAGCCAGCAGGCCTCTGGGGACCCAGAAAGAACTCAGGACTCTGGACTCAAGCATTGAAACTGCCCCCCAGGCTGCGGGTGACATCCAGGGTGAAGGGAGGGGCTGTGGGTGGCAGTGACGCCAGCCTGCAGCAGTGCCGAGAGAACGCCCATCAGACGCAGGACCGGGGAAGACTTGGTGCATCTGTGCCGACGAGCTGAGCTGAGCTGTGCCACGCGGCTGACCCCTGGGGGCCGACAGCCACTTCCGCCCTCTCCCGGCCCCGGCCTCGCAGCCCAGCTCGGGCCTGTGGCATCCCCGTAAATCCTCTCCTGGGCCAGTTTGAATCGATTTCGCCTCCTCGCAGAGCTCCACCCGGAGCGCGTTTACGATGCCACGCATTCGAGCATTTATTCCTAACCCTTGGCTGGGCACTGCGTTTCTGCTGCCTGGTGCCGGGGAAACGGATTAATCCAGTTGTCTGGGGTCGCTTACGCCGTGTGGAGCTGTTTAAACTGAAACCGGTGACGATTTCCGGAACAAAGGACGGGGAGGGGCATGTTCTCATACGTGTTCGGAATCCAGGTTTCTATACTCACCGCCTTGAAAACGAGCGCATCTGGAGAAAGTGAGAGCTGCATTCAGCAGTAGGGCACGACTCCGCCCCTTGAGGTCTGTCCCGCGGCTCCCCTTGGCCTGGACAGGTGCTGGCTGCGGGCTGCAGGTGGCGTCCTGTCTGGGGCCTGCTGGGTCCGCCCTGGAGCCTTCCAAACACTGTTCTGCTTTAGGCATTTCTGTCTCTCCCCCCACCATGCACCGGGAAATCCTTAAATTTCATGGAGAAAAATGACTTTGTGTAGATGTGATTATCTCTCTAAGGAAACCTTATTTCAAGGCCTAACTGAAGCATGTACACTGCAGTTTAAGTGAATTTCTGTTACTTTTTTTAACGTTTGTTTATTTATTTTGTGAGGGAGAGGGAGCCGGTAGGGGCAGAGAGAAATGGAGAGAGAGAATCCCAAGCAGGCTCCATGCTGTCAGTGCAGATCCAAGGAATGGTGAGATCTGATCTGAAATCAAGAGTCGGAGGCTCAAACTTCGGAGCCACCCAAGCGCCCTGTGAATTTCTGTTTTGGACGGTCTCTCTGGATGCTGACACCAGAGAGCGTCAGCAATTGTGATACTCTTGCTAACTTTGGAGCCATTCCCATTTCTACACATTTCAAGGAAAGGATGAGCCTAGAATGTGAGACAAGATGGCTGCACCCTGTGTGGGGGCCGAGGGCCGGCCACCCCACACCGCACCCCTTTGGCACACTGATTGCTTTAAATAAATTTTTATGTTTTACTGTTTGTTTTTGAGAGAGAGATAGTCAGAGAGAGAGAGAGAGAGAGAGAGAGTGAGTGGGGGAGGGTCAGAAAAAGAGGGAGACACAGAATCAGAAGCAGGATCCAAGCTCTGAGCTGTCAGCACAGAGTCCAACACGGGGCTTGAACCCACGGACTGTGAGATTATGACCTGCCCAACCGACTGAGCCACCAGGCGCCCCGTGATTGCTTTAAATAAAAGTTTACTTAGGTCACAGCCGATATGACAGTCAGAGCCCCTTTTGTCCCCCCTGAGTAGGAAAACAGGGACCAATTCACTGAGGAAAAATACCTTCCTTTTACAAAGAAGCAAAAAGACGTCCTTATCATCAAAGGTCAGGGCTTTCAAGCTGAGACAGCTGTGGGCATAAACCTTGTACCTGTTTTCTAATCTCCTCCCACGGCCCAAATTCCACTTAGCACTGCCTACTAATTAAAGGCTCCCAACACCTGTTTTCCTTTTCCTGTCAATTCCTTACAAATGTGTTGTCTCTTTGTCTAAAACGTATAAAAACTGCTTCTTCTTGGGGCACCGGGGAGGCTCAGTCAGTTAACCATCTGACTATTTCAGGTCATGATCTCACAGTTTGTGGGTTCAACCCCCACGTTGGGCTCTGTGCCGACAGCTTGGAGCTGCTTCAGATTCTGTGTCTCCCTCTCTGCCCTCCCTTGCTTATACTTGCACGCTCTCTTTCTATATGTCAAAAACTAAATTAATTTAATAAACCTCGCCTCTCCTGGTCATTTTCTTTCTTCTTTTTAAATGTTATTAATTTGTTTGTTTATTTATTTATTTATTTTGGGGGGGAGAGAGAGAGAGCACGAGCAGGGGAGGAGCAGAGACAGAGAATCCCAAGTAGGCTCCATGCCGTCAGAGTAGAGCTCGACATGGAGCTCGAAATCACAGACTGTGATCACAGACATGACCTGAACTGACGTTTAATGGACTGAGCCACCCAGGTGCCCTTCTCCTGGTCATTTTCATTATCGGGCCTCTGTGTGCAGGTTAATAGAATTTTGGGTTTATTTTTCCCCCCTGTTAATCTGTGTCATGTAAATATACTTTTTATTCCAGCTGGAAGAACTTAAAAGGCAGAGGAGGGGATTTCGTTCCCTACCCATGACTAACAATGATGCCGTCACACGACTGGGTTTCTGGGTAGGTTTCGCCCCCGTGGCAGCGCCTCATTGGCTCCGATCTGCATATGTCCGTTCCTGATCGCCGTCCAGCACCTGCTGCTGTTTCCAGCCTGCCTGTTCATAGACGATATTTATCTTATTGACTTACTGCAAATTCCCAAGCCTCTCTCATATTAGAAAAAAATGAATACTTTGCAATCAATAGAAATATGTTCATTAAACTTTGACTGACCTTACCTCTGCCATATATAAGTGGCATCCCGGAGCATTTTCACGCAGATTGTCTGCATCTGCAGAATCGGAGATTGAACATCTGTGTCGGCAAACTATTTTAGAGGCGGGATGAAAAGCATTTGCTTCTAGCTATCTCTGCCCCCACCACCTAAGCTCATCTCCTGTGACAACAACGCATAGAGAGATGATAGATGTTGAATGTCACGTCCATTGTTAAAGATAGCTCTGTTTCCTTCACCCTCGGTGCAGATCTGGAGTCACAGACTCTCACCTGTGGCACCTGGGTACTATTTCCCTCAGCCAAGGTCATATCTTTTCTGGATTGTAGTGATCGCCTCCTACTGGTCCCCCTGCTTCTCTCCAGGGTCTCCCCACTTCTGCCCCAGCTCAATAGCCAGAGGGTCCTTCTAAAACCCGAGGCCAAGTTCTTCTGCTCACAGAGACCTCTCTGGCACCCTAGTCCCCCAGGGTGCCTCCCATCCCTTGTTTTGTGACCCCTCCTACTGCCACTATCCTGGGTCATCCTGCCCGGGATCCACCCCCCTCTGCCTGGCATCCTCAGGCCCCTCTCCCTAGACTCAGCCTTGGCCCAGCGGTGCCTCGGGAGAGCCTTCCACGACCGGCTTACTCAAAATTACAACCGCCCCTTCTCTGCTTAATTCTTCTCCAAAACATATAGGCAATGCAAGATCCTCGTCAACTTCCTGAGGTGTTTTGTTGTTCTGTTGCCTGTTGTGCTCAGCTAGAGTGTCAGCTCCAAGAATCGCAGGATTTCAGTTGGCTTGGTCCACTCCACCCACCCAGCCGGAACCAGCGATGGCCACGAAGAATTTGTGAACACTTAGTCGATGCTTTCTTTGCACATTCCTTCATTCACTCTTCATGCCACCCGCGCCCGCGTAGCTTCTGATCCTCATTGTGTGGCGAGAAAGTTGAAGCAGCCCTGAGGGGCCTAACGATGAACTGAGGTCATGGAGTTTGTCAGCAGGGAAGGAGCCCCGGTGGCAGACTGCGTGTTCTTGTTTTTTTAAATAAATACATCCAAGCATGTTAGAGTTCTGTCTACATGCAAATATTTCATTGTAGATGGATTCTGAGGACAATAGTTGAAGCCTAAATATGCATAAAGTATGAGTACAGTTGATAATTAAAAACCATCCAGTAGATAAAGTCATCACATTTAATAGATCTGTAACTATGGATCAGTTAATTGGATCTGTCGATTGTGTTTCCTCCCAAATTTCATACTTTTCTCTGCCCCGTTCTGTTTTCATTCTGCAGTGTGACCCGACCCCGTGCCCTCTCTTCCTCCCACTTCCCTTTTATCCCCCAGAATATTCATCACCTCCCGACATACTGGTGTTAGACCCTTCCCTCCTAAAGCGAGTCACCAAGAGTGAAACCCACGGACACGCACGGAGATGGTGAATGGGTTTATTTTAGTTCGGCCGAACAGCCCCTCCCAAGTGTTGGGAAGTCCTCAGGAGACAGCCCCGCCGAGCAGGAGCTCAGGGTTTTTAAGGACTTTGGCAAGACAAAGTAAGTCATCAGTCATAGTTTACAGCATTCTATAGTTGTCAATTATATTTTGACACACAAACGTCTTTGTCTTAGGAGAAATTTGAAGTGACCAATCATAGGTCTGAAGACGAGGCGAAGCAGGTGCACAGAAGTGAGAACTTTGCGGTTAAAAGGTAGGATCTAGCAACTGTATCTTAGAGTCTAGTGACAGTACCTTAGAAAACAAGTCAACCTTAATTCATGGGTTACATTTTAGGACTCCCAGAGCTTAATTTCCCAACCATTAATTGTTCAAGCAGAAAAGGGTTGCAGAGTGAGACAATGGTTGGTAGTTTTTCATTAGGGTCAACTTGACCCAAAGAGGGTCTTACAACTGGGTCATTTACTTACCTCTCTTTTAATCTCTTTTTTAAAATGTTTATTTATTTTTGAGAAGACAGAGAGAGACAGAGCACAAGCAGGGGAGGGGCAGAGAGAGAGGGAGACACAGAATCCGAAGCAGGTTCCAGGTTCTGAGCTGTCAGCAGAGAGCCCGACACAGGGCTCGAACCCACAGACCCTGAGATCGTGACCTGAGCCGAAATTGAAGGCTTAACCGCCTTAGGCCCCCAGGCGCCCCATCTTTTGCCAAAATGTAAGTTCCTTGAAGGCTTGGATATTTGTTTCGTTTTGTTCATTCACGGATCTCAAAAAGCCTTGGAAAGTCTGGCATGTTGTGGGCATTTAGTACTATTTGAGGAATGAATGAGTGAGTTGTCAAAAGGTGCGTGATCTTTCTTTGCAATAACATTGTATTTTAAGTCCTCTTCTCACCCTGACCAAACTGAATTTTTTAACGAGTATTTTCAGACTTGGCCACAACGATTTCTCTAACACGTGGACTCCAGATTGTGCCAAATGCAAGGCCTTCAACTAAGGTTTTCTGAGGGGGCATTTTTCTTTCCCCTCTAGTATAACTTACTTCTAACCCCTTAGACTGTCATTGGATAAAATACATGGGAATGTGGGACTTGATTTTCCTAGTAAAGCTGTCGATGTAAGCAAAAGTTCTCACTAATTACAAAACACTGTACACTCTTTTCAACTTAAAAAGAACCTGGCGGCAGAACTTAGATGACTTGAGTTTGGAAATGAAAATGAACACCAATAGGATATGCTTAGAGAGTTATAACAAGATTGAATAAGGAAGGGAAAGTACGAGATGAAATACAAGGCGGTTCATATGAGACAAGAACTATGTCAATGGCTGGACTGCAGTTATTCAGTTCACTTGATTACATCTCCAAAGGCCGTCTTTTTAAATGAGGTCACGCTCACGGGGGTTAAGACTGGCAGATATCTTTTTTCTGGGGGGTGGGGGGTACAATTCAGCCCACACCAGGGACTTCCAGTAGGAAACTGCTGTCGCTCGCTTTGTAGGCTTGCTAGCTTGGTGGTGGGGCCGGGCTGTGTCTCCGAGGGCCCTCGTTAGCCCCGGTCTCCAGCAGGCGCTACGGATCTGGCTGATAGGTTTTTTTCTCCATGATTCTGGCAGGTCTTGTGTGGAGTCGATCCACTGTAGTGGTTGAGGATCCTGCTCTGGGAGTTTCCTTCACCTTTCCCAAGCGGAGAGCCTTCTCTTTAATTCTGTCCCCAGGTACAGTGAGGACATCGGATGTGCACTGGGAAGGACTGGTTTGTACCTCTTACTAGTGGCTTAAAGCTTTATCTTCTCAGAAGAGGAGAGTCCAGGAGACACCTTGTGCCTGGTCTAATGGACCATCCCCTCATCCAGGCTGCGCCGGACCCGAGGCTTTCTCTGTCCTGTCTTTCCGTGAGCACCTGATGGAAGGATGTGAAGCAGCTTCTGTGTGTCTGGCTCCCGAGTTCGGTACACTCAGCCTTGCCCACAGGTGCCTTTAGGAATCTTTACAGTTTTTTTTTTTTTTGCTGAATTCTGCATGTCCACTGGCCTGTCTTCCAGGGCCTCTCCATCCTGCGCCCTGCTATGAGACAGCAGTGCCTGCTGAGTCCTTCCTCGCCGGGGATTGTCTTTCCTTAGATCTTCGGCGACTTATTTGCTTTGTGACCTCAGCTGTCTGAAGGCTTCAAAAAGTCCCGTGCCTGAGGTCACGC
This sequence comes from Helogale parvula, assembly GCA_004023845.1. Taxonomy (NCBI): domain Eukaryota; kingdom Metazoa; phylum Chordata; class Mammalia; order Carnivora; family Herpestidae; genus Helogale; species Helogale parvula. The sequence continues at coordinate 150,795 of PJEM01004323.1, read as the reverse complement.
AGCTCTTGGTTCCGGCCAGCACGGGAGGACTCTCTTTCCAGGTTTCTGTGTCTGAGGCACAGGTGGAACTCTTCTCCAGCCATCTGTCTGTGCTAATGGCTTCTGATATACTTTGTCAGTAGAGGAGTCCAGTTTTACAGAAATAATCCTAAGGCTTCTAGAAATCTTGACAAGCCTTTCCAATCGTGTGAGAGTCTAAAGAGTATCTATTGCTGCATTGGAATTACAGTTACTTGTAGATTTCTATATTGTTGACACTGGGTTGTAGCTGCAGGGCGAAGCCTGCAGATCCCGTTCTCAGGTTCATGTCACGCCCCCGGAATTTGAGGGGAGACCCCACCCATGGAAGGGGTCAGGCAAGGGGTCCCAGTTAATAGTTTGGACCAAACTGCTCCTGAAAATCGTACTGTTGAGAATGCTAACTGGGAGTTTGGGGCTTTTGCTTGTTATTTGATCATGTCATCAACCCCGTCCCACCCTCTTGTGCTGCCTGTCCCCACCCCCAGTGTCATGGTTTTATTCTTACATTAAGTCATTTAAAATGGCAGAAAGCATTTTCTATTTTTCACTCAAGACTTTGGATGGAGAAACTTTAGTTGAAAACATACAGAAATCTTAGAGTGAACGGGCGATGCATTCAGCCTGGATCTCACTTCCTCTGTTCGATATGGCATGTGGTCCGTCTGTGGCCGCCTATGGGGTGTCCCCAAGGGAGAGAATGGGTAAAAGAAGTAAGTATGTGAATGGAATGGAAGAGGAGATTTTTGGTTTTTTTTTTTCTAGTTTTATCTACTTATTGAGACAGAGAGACAGAGAGAGCGAGACAGAGAGAGAGAGAGCGAGAGAGCAAGCGAGCACACATGCAGGAGAGGGACAGAGAAAAGGTCGACTGAAAATTCCAAGCAGGTGCCACGCTGTCAGCGCAGAGATGGACACGGGGCTTGAACCCACCAACTGTGAGATCGTGACCTGAGCCAAAATCAAGAGTCAGATGCTTAACCAACGAAGCCACTCAAGCGCCCCAGGAAGAGGGGATTTTAAAAAAGTCTAATATCTATAACTGTTACTGACAGGTTTGTGAGCTATATGAAATATTTAACAGGTGTTTTTTCTTAATTAATTGCTTACCTCCAAAAAACAATGTTAATTTATTTTACTTGGCTTAAGTGTCATGTGTAAATGAAATACAGTATACAGACTTATGGGGGAATAAGGATATTTATTGCTGTTTAATTTTGTCAGGTCAGGAGTTCAGGCGAAACAAATATTAAATTTCAGCTGAAAGAAATATTAGATTTCACTCAGCATCTCATTTTGAAATTCATGGGTTTTTTTACATTATTAAGTTTGTAATAAATAATAATAATAACAATGAAATACTTTTATTAAAACTGAAGATATTTTTATTCCAGAAAGACATAAGTCTATCCTATAGGAATACCTACAGAATTGTTCAAATATTTATTAATTCCCTCTTGTATGCTCCAGGCTGTGATGAATGAGGCTCAGCCCACATCGTCTACTGGTTTGCCTTCTAATGTAAATGCCAAGGGTTCAAGTTGAATTATTCATTTCCTTCAGTGGATATAAAGAAGAGTTCTTATACCATTGTGTATTAACTCTTATAACATTAGTGTCTTTTTAAATAGCATTTAACCTGTTTAAGTGGAAACTTCAGTAGTCACTAGGGGTTTCTTTTCCTAACTGGTATGACGTTTGAATTTATTTGGATTGATTGAACTGACGGGTGGTCTGGCTTTGAGAACACCTAGACGAAATCATTTGCAAGCTGATCCTGAGCTAAAAACGTTAGTCATGTAAACGTTCATGTAGGTGTTACTCTCTAGCCTTTGAAAACACCGTTGCAGACCACTTTAAAAATCTTTACCCTGCTTCCTGTTGATCTCTGGAATACTGAAATGGGTTTAAGGCAAAGTATTAAATGAAGCCCATGGAGCATTTCATTTGCGTCCTTTCTTTAAAGCTATTAGAATATCTGAAAATATTTGCTGTGAAGTCCCTGGTAAAGATATGTTTTGGGGGCAACTTTGTAGCTGTTATTAATAGGGAATGTAGGAAATGTGTTCATTTTCAGGAAAAGACTTTTAGCCTAAAGATGGGAATTTACTCTAGAAGAATCATTGAAGACTTGTGTCCTAGGGTTTCCTCATTCCCTGGTGAAATCATAGGTGCAAAAGGCCTTCCAACGTGACGAATGGCTTTCCATTATGCTCAGCTTGCTAGCGGTCCAGATTTAGAGAAGACGGGAATGTGCCTCAGTATGAATCCGAGTGAAAACATCTAATGATAATGTTTCAAGGGAGGCTGGAGTTTATTTTATGGTGGAGAATATGATATCAGTTCTAGCTCCAGTCTAATAAAGGCAGCAGAATCTAGAAGGGCCAGTTCTGAGGTGGCCAGTGTTACCCGCTGGTGTTGTACCCTGTGCCTTCGCCTTGTGGGATTTCTTATGTACTTCATTTCCTGGCCAAGTAAGAGCCCTTTGAATGATGCTTCTCAGTGTGGTCCACTGACCACCTGCACCAGAATCTGTATTTGAGTTTTCGAAAATTCAGATGCCCTGTTCTTAGACCAAACCCACTAACTCAGGGTCTCTGAGCAGGGAGGTCTAGGAGCCCTACATTTCATCTGCTTCCTGAGTGGGAATATCTGTCATGATTTTTAAATTAGAGGATTAGACCTCACATGATGCAAACACAAGTCGAGGAATGCTGACGGCCACCAGAAATGGAAAGAAACAAAGAACAGACTTTCTCCCAGAGCTGCACAGGGGAATACAGTGCTGCCAACACCCTGACTTCAGACTCTGGCTTCCAGAGCAGGGAAAGAAGGACTTCCTGACATTCTAAACTATCAAGTTCATGGCGGTTTATTATGGGGGCCACAGGGCGCTAATACACCATGGTGTTCACTGAGTATCAAAAGATAACTTCCTGGGAATTCTTATGTTATCAGTTGATGGATTATCTTGGATTCGATTTACCTTCTTACTAAAAAAAAACAACAACTAGAAAAATGGACAAAATAATTAAACAACTGCTTTCAGATACTGGACAGCCAGCAGTATCGTTCTGCACTTCGTAGGAGAAGAGGACAGATGAGGAGAGCCTTCGAGAAAGAGGGCGGTCACAGTGAACCAACGGACTGAGTGGAGGAGACAGAGACGGTCAGTGGAGGGACAGAAGTGCTGAAATTCACAGGATGGAGTACAGAAGAGTGGGAAGCCTTACAAAGAACTAGAGAGAGAAAGACAGAGAGAGAGATGGGGGGATGAAGGGCATAGAGAGAGAGGGGGGCAGAGGATTCAGAGCAGGCTCTGTGTTGACAGCAGGGAGCCCAATATGGGGCTCGAATTCACAAACCATGAGGTCATGACCTGAGCTGAAGTTGGATGGTCAACTGACTGAGCCACTCGGGCACCCCAAAAATGTCATTTCCTTTTTTTAAGTTTATTTATTTATTTTGAGACAGAGAGACAAAGCACATGAGCGGGGGGGGGGGGGCAGAGAGAGAGAGAGAGGGAAAGAGAGAATCCCAAGCAGGCTTCACACTATCAGCATAGACCCCAATGTGGGGCTCAAACCCACGAACTGTGGGATCATGACCTGAGCTGACGTCAAGAGCCGGATGCCCAACCGACTGAACCACCCAGCAGTGCCTCAAATGTCACTTGTAAAGGTGAAGAATACCATTTCACTGGATGGAATGGCAGATTGGCAGACAAGAGAAAGCACAAGTGAACCTGAAGACAGGAATAGAAAGGTTGAGAATGAAGCACATAAAGAATAAAACAAGAGACTGAAGGAATTTAATAGAACCTCACCGATGTGGGAAAATTCAAGTAGTCTAACCCGCATGGAATTGTAGGACCAGAAGAAATAGAAGGGCAGTTATTGAAGAAATAACGGTTAATAGGAGTTCAAATTTGATGAAAGGTACAAGTACACATTATTTGAGAAGCTAAAATATCCTAAGAAGTATTTTAAAAAGGCACTTCATAATTAAACTGCTTACGATAAGTAACGGGAGGAAAATCTAATAAGCAGCTGGAGGGAATAAAAGACATGACAGAGCTCACCAGACATAAGAATGATTACAGACTTCTCAATGGAAACTATGCAACCCTGAAGGCAGTGGAATGTCCTACAAATCTTGACAGTCATGTGGGGTGGAGGACCCTTGTCAATCTGGTTTCTATATAAAGTCAACATATTTTCAAGGGAAGCCTTTTGCATAAAAATAAAAGCTGGGAATACTCACCGTCTGCCGGGCCGGACTATAAGAAATGCTGACAGGAATTCTTCAGGCCAAAGACGATGACACTAGACAGAAACTTGGATTTGTGCAAAGGAAAGAGGAACACTGGAAATAGTAACTGTCGTCTAAGTAGAAACCACTGTCTTTTTTTTTTCACATTTTTTTCATCTATTTCAAAGGTAATTGATTGTTGAAAACATAATGACAATGAATTGTGGAGGGTATAACACATGCAGAAGTTCAAAAACACAAAAGCACAAATAGGAAGCAAAAGGACCTTGCCTCCAGTGTTTTACCTTAAGGTGTGTGAGGTGAATGATGTGAGTGGAGGGCAGGTGGTGACTATACATAGATGCACATTATAAACTGTAGAGGAACTGCAAAGCAAAGGCAAAAATGAGAATTAAAGGCATGGAAAAGGGTAAAATAGGAACAAAGGTCAAATGGGACAATTATAACAAAAATCTCAGCACCGTGAATGTAAGCCTGACTATAAGGATGCATTGCAATAAACATGAATGACCCAAATATTCCAAACAAAAGGCACGCTGTATAGACACAAAACTCAGCCAAATGCTATGTACTAGAAACCCTCTTTAAATACATATATGTGGGAAAAATAGTCTATACAGACACTGTTAGAAAACCTGGTATGATCATGTTAATGTTGGACAAAGTAGTCTTTAAAACAAGGAATGTTACCAGGGGTAGTGACTAGCCCTTCATAATAATGAAGGTGTCAATTCATTAAGATGATATAATGAATCCAAATCTTTAAAATAAAATGGCAGAGTACCTGGGTGGCTCAGTCCATTGGATGTCTGACTCTTGATTTCAGCTCAGATCAGAATCTTGTGGTTTGGGGCTTCAAGCCCCGCATCAGGCTCTGCGCTGACCGTGCAGAGCCTGCTTGGGGTTCTCTCTCCCTCTGTCTCTGTGACTCCCCTACTTGTGTTCTCTCTCTCTCTCTCAAAATAAATATATAAATTTTAAAAATAAAATAAAATGGCAATACACAGACTGGGAGAAAACTACTCACAGCACATTCATGTGATAAAAGACTAACGCCCAGAATATGTAAAGAGCTCCAAAATTTCAATAATAGTAAGAAAACTTGCCAAAATAAACACTGGGCCAAGGATTCAAACAGACATTTCATAAGAGATGACTATATAAAATTTAAAAAATATTTTTATATAATTATTTCATCTACTTAACAGAGAATTGACTGTTGAAAGCATCATGACACTAGACTGTGGAAAAAATACATATCCGCAATGCACTATGTACAAAAAAATGTTCTTAATTAGTAACCAGGGCAACGCACATTGAAAATGCAGCGAGACATTAAAGTGGGGTAGACCGGCCTCACCTCTTGTTGGCCTGGATGTGATGCAGGGGGATGAGTCCTAATTAACAGTTGGAATGCCAAACGATCCAACCAGTTTGGGGTAGAAATCTGGCCGCTCTGTGTGAAGCTATCACCCACTTACAATATGATCCTGTGAATTCACTCCTAGACATTTACCCAGAGAAAGGAAAACCATATGTCCACACAAAGACTTGCGTACAAATGTTCAGACGGATTCATTTATAATTGCCCCACACATCTACCAGCAAATGAATGAACAAATCGTGTGTGTGTGTCCAAGGACATGCTGCTCAGTAATAAAAAAAATTAGATTACTTGTATCTTCATGCAAATGTGGATAAATTTCAAGACCATGGCAAGTGAAAGAAGTCAAGAAGCAAAAATCAGATACTGTGTGATTCAATTTGCAGAAAATTCTAGAGCTGGCATACCGTGGAAGAAGAAAGACCAGCGGTTAGTGGTTTGGGGTGTGGTCGGCAAGAGGGCAGGAGGAAATTTTGGGGGTGAAGGAAATTCTTATCTGTGGTTGTGATAGAAACACATTTGTCAAAACTCATTGGACTGTTTGCTCAAAATATGCGAATCGATAAATTTGATTAGCAGTGTTAAGCCATGAGTTTTTTTGGGAGTTCCTAATAAGTGTTCAGTGAGCGCCATGGGGGTGGTTGAAGTTGGACCACATTGTAGGCTCCTGTCATTCTCTCTACTTCAGTTCTCTCTCTGGAACATTCTGTGGGAAATATAGACAGTATCATTTCAAATGATAAAGATCACGTGATGTCGATTTTGAGCAGTGTTTTTCTTTCTCTTTGCCACAAGGTGGCAGGGCAGCCTGGTTTGTAACGTTTACAGATGCTCTGCTCCAGATACAGTTATGTTTAGAAACCTGTTATGATTCTAACAAGGATCACTGGGCGTTTGGATGGCAGACTTCTCCGCAAGGCTGCGGGCTGAGGGAGGGAGCCGTCCACTCCACCCGGGTCTCCAGCCATGCCTTGTCCTCCTGAAGAGCTGTGCACAGACAGTCTGTCCCACTCACATGTTTATTCGTCTCCAGCGCGAAGCAAATTCCTCGGGAAGCATCTACTAGGGATGTGCGGACCTTACCGCGGCTGGACGGCGCTTAGCGGACTCCTTCGCTTGTTCATAAACTCAGAATTTTTGAGATGTGTGTAATAATTATTTGATCCAATACACACTGAGCGGCTGTCGTCAGCAGCCGGGTCAAGAGGCTGAGTCACAGTCGAAACTCTATCTTGGAACACTTCCATCACTGGCTTGTGTTGTTCCCAAAGCTCCTTCCTTCACACCTGCTGCCACCACGGGGGAGGGGAGGGCAGGGCAGCGGAAGGGAGGGTGGGGGGCTCCAGCAGCGCCTCATTTCTCCTCTGGCAGAGGGACAGACTCTGTCTTGCCCTCTGCCAGCTCCTGCTGTGCCCACACTGGAATTACTTCGCACAGTAGAAGGTCAGTCATCTCCAGCCCACACGTCAGGCGGAAAGAAATATCTAAAGAGAAGATAGCAACAGCCAGTCACACGACAACACACAAGAAATAGCCTGAAGCGTGTGCAGCCTGGAAACAGGCATTCGACAGTGTGTGGCTTTAGGAAACAGCCAGTGAGAAAAAGTTGCGATATTCCACCAAGAAGTTGTTCTTTATGCCCCTTTGAGTCAAGGGCGTTTAAACAACACTTCTCAAAACAGCACCACGGTGATTTGTAGAGAAAAGTTCTTCGGGGCTTGTTTTCTCTGGAGACTGGCACAGGCCTCCGGAAGCACCGTAGATTACAATTTTGGGGAGAACAGGGGCGCCTGGGCGGCTCAGTCAGTTAAGTGTCCGACTTCGGTTCAGGTTATGATTTCGTGGTTCGTGGGTTCGAGCTCCGGGTCAGGCTCTGTGCTGACAGCACTGCTCTGATTCTGTGTCTCCCTCTGTCTCTGCCCCTGCCCCGTTCACACGTGTCTCTCTGTCTCAACAATAACTAAACATAAAAAAATAAAAAAAAACTGGGGGTAACAAATGAGAAGGGGGCCAGCTAAGACGACAGAAGTAAAAATCATCACCTGGGCAGCTGCAAGACCAGGTTTTAACAATGGTAATGACGTGGCCGCCTAACTCAGGGGGGCCTTTCCAAAAGTTAAATGCATGTTTCTGTCTTTATTAAGTGAGAATGCCAAGTCCTTTTTATGCAGCCTGGATGAAAGTGGCTGTGAATTATGGGGATAGAATTGCCTTAGAAGGAAAGGGTGAGACCACTAATGTCTGTTGAAAGGTAAGGAGCCAAATGCCCTGTTTTCTGAGGACTTGAGAGAAGTTCTGCCCCTCACCCCTCCCAGGGAGGTCTCTGGAGGGAAAAGGGAACTTGGCTTTGGCTCCCTGAGGTGCTGGACATGCCTGACCCAGTCTTCCTCCAGCTGGCTTTCGCCTTGAGCAATCCTCTGTGTGAAACCAGAGAGATCTACTTCCAGGACCAAGATCTTGGACTCCACTAGTGAGATCTTAGACTAAGAGTCCCCAGGGCGGGGGCCTCACCCCCTGAGGAGCGTCACAGCCAAGCAGGACCGCGCGGAATGAGGAGTGCCGTTGCCAAATCCAAGGTCAGCAGCAAGAAGCAACAGTGTCAGCAGCAACCGTGCGTCAGCCTTGTGCGGAAAGAACCCGTCTCGCCCCTCTCTGCCCACCTGTGTCTGACTCCTCTGGACTGAATGAGAGTTAGAGCTGCATTAATAAAGACGGAGTCCTGAGAAATTAAGTGAAGAAGGTGCGGAAACATCAGGGAATACATGTCCCAAGGTCGCAGAGCGGCCCTGACAATTACAGGATGTTTGAGAGCTTTCTAGAGTCTTATTCCCACCGCACGAGAGGGTGACTTGTCCTGGACCGGTGTGAACCAGCAGAGGATGCTGTTTGGCAGGAGGGGCCCAGATGGAGCCATCGGATGGCACACAACTGGGGGCATCAAAGAGAAAGAGAATCTGAACCATGACCCTTAAGATCGCTGAGCTCTAGTTTTTCCTTCTGATTCGCGTAGAAGTTGGTAGTCAATGCCACAACACTAGTCCTGGGGGTTTTGTGAGTCATTATGCATGCAGGGTTGTTATGGATATAACTGTGAATGTATATCAGATCCATACAATTGGTTTAATACATAAAGTACAGTTATATGTGCATGTGTATACACACATGTATACGCAAACACCATAGTCTATCTGTCCGTCCGTCTGTCTTCACCGGGAGGTGTCCCCGAAACAGGAAAACACAACCCAGTGTCACAGCAAAGTTCCAGGGAGCACAGACAAGGTAGGCGGTCAGCCTTTAAACGAAGGTTCTCAAGTCAGACAGAGGACTGCTGGAGCACCACGTCCCTACCTCCTGGGCTGGCCTCACGTGGCCGCACACAAGGGGCCAGAAATTAGAGAACTGGTCATTCATGATCATTTCTTGGAGTCCTCTGCTAAAATATAAATGCATTAGGCCAGTGGCCCTCCGTGAGATCCAGTGTGAAATGGCCGAGGTGATTGCTGTGCGTGGGCACCAGTGCCTACAGGGAGCGTCCCACGTCAGGGGGCACATCTGTCCGGAGCGGGGCTGCTGACCAAGGAGGGCAGGTCGACGTGGTCACCTGAAAAAACCCTGAAATCCCAGAAGGTCTCGGTGTCGGGTGAAGGAAAGGCGACATGCTGGGAAGTGAGCTTGGGGACGAGGTCAAAGGCAGATCCCTTCACTCATGCTTCATGCACTTCTAGGCTTCGTCTTTGCTGGGCGAGCCGACTGCACAGGCCAGGGAGCCGCGGAGTCTGGAGCGCCAACTCTCATCCGCCCCGAACAGCCGTCTGGAGAGCTGTCCTCCGACGGGTCTGCAAGGTGAAGTCCAGCTTCAACACCAACCATGATGTTTGTGCGTGGTAGGAACGAGCCCGCTGTGCGGGGTGGGAGTGGCACACGTGGCGTGCATTTGCCATTCCAAGGGTGGATATAAATATGTTTCGCTTGGAGCTACAGCACATGTAAGTGTGTAGGATCTATATTAAGCAAACGGGTAAGGTGCTTAAAGAGAGCACGCCCAAACATTGCTGGTGACCATGCAAATTAGTGCAGATATTCGGAGAGCAATTTGCAATGTAGATGAACAGCTCCGATGTCTGAGCGGTTTTGACTTGTGAAGCTCACCTGTAGGAATTTCTCTGATGGAAATGACCAGAGATGGGCACACGTAGCTTGTAAAAAGGACGTTACAAAAAAGATGCTGTTTTTCAAAAAGAAATGTATCAGAAATTCCTGTTTTCATAGCTAAGACTATAGGGAAACAATGAAAAATCATGTTTTCAGGGCACCTGGGGCTCGGTTGGTTCAGCGTTCGGCTTCGGCTCAGGTCATGAGCTCATGGTTCATGGGTTCGAGCCCCACGTCTGGCTCTGTGCTAACAGCTCAGAGCCCTACGTGGGGCTTGAATCCACTAACTGTGAGATTATGTCCCGAGCTGAAGTCAGATGCTCAGCTGACTGAGCCACCCAGGCACCCCTGTTAAATTTTTTAAATCATGTTTTCAAAGAACATGTAATAATTGGAGAAGTAAGATTCTCATCTGAATGATGGCTTATTGGTGAGTTTTTTCTTTTCACTTTTCTATATTTTGCAAATTTGCTGCAATTTTATTTATTTAAAAATTTTTTAATGTTTATTTATTTTTGAGAGGGAGGGAGGGAGGGGCAGAGAGAGAGGGAGATAGAGTCTGACACGGGGCCCGAACTCAACACACAGCGAGATCATGACTGGAGCCGAAGTTGGGCCCCTAACTGACTGAGCCACCAAAGTGCCCCAAATTTGCTGCATTGGTGATTGGTGACAGGCATATTGCAGAGACGCGAGTGTTTTTACTGGTTAGGTTATCGGTGGGGCGGGGATGTTTTGTGACTACAAATGTTTCCTTGCTTGTTTAAATGGCAAGGTTTTTTTTTTTTTTTTTTTTTTTTTTTTTTTGTATAGTGCGCTGGTAGAGAATTCTAAATGTGTAACATCTCATTTACTGGATATGTATCTTGTACTGATATTTTTAAAAAGAAACATAAGTTCTTCTTTATTTTTTCTTCTCTCACATACGCAAACACATACATGGGTTATATGTATTTAAACATTTAGCCAACAGAATTTGCTTAGTTACCCTTTTTATACTCTGGTAAATTTGCTTTGGAAAACTTCGAAGTTAATAAGAGTGGGGAGAATGGGATGTTTAAATGCTGTGGAAGGAGAAATGACAGGGAGATAAAGCAGGGACAGGGCAGAAAAGTAGTTTTACTTTTTTATTTTTTAAACCTTATTTATTTATTTTGAGAGAGGGAGAGAGAGCACACAAGCAAGGGAGGGACAGAGAGAGAGGGAGAGGGAATCCCAAGCAGGCTCCAGGCTCTGAGCCGTCAGCACGGAGCCCAACGTGAGGCTTGAACCCATGAACTTTAAGATCATGATGCAAGCAAAGATCAAGAGTAGGACACTTAACCAACTGAGCCACGCAGGCCCCCCCAGAAAACTATTTTTAAAAGTCTGTATGGGGCGCCTGGGTGGCTCAGTCAATTAAGCTGAAGTTCAACTCCAGCTCAGGTTATGATCCAACAGGTCATGGGTTTGAGTTCGGTGTGGGGCCGTGTGCTGACAGCTCAGAGCCTGGAGCCTGCTTCTGATTCTGTGTCTCCCTCTCTCTCTGTCCCTTCCCCGCTCATGCTCTGTCTCTCTCTGTGTCAAAAATAAATAAACATTAAAGAAAAAAAGGACAACCATGAGCGTCACGTGCACACGCAGGAAGGCGCAAAGAATTCAAAACGCCTGAACTGGTCTAGGAAACCGATAACAGGAGCCCTCGGCGCTGGCATCATTCTCCCCACCCAGGAGCAGTGAGCGGGCGGGCAGCGCGGCACCCCAGGCACGCGGGCACGGGGGCAGCGGACCCACGTCCGGACAGGCTGTGGGCCGGACTTCTAGGAAGCAGATCCTGCTGGGTTAGCAGCACAGGGCGTTCTCCCATTCAAATGTCTAAAATACAAATTAGTTTTTATTTGGAGGTCGATAGACCACACGCCCCAGTATATTGGAGTGTGTGTGTATATATATACATATATATATATATATTTTTTTACTACTTTTTGTTGGCCTGTATTTCTGACGGCTCTGTTGGGAAGCGTTTCAGATAGAGCTCACGGCGCATATCCAAGTGCGAGGCCGAGAACGTGGACAGGTTTACGCTCCACAGTCAAGTGGGGGAGGGGGGCGTGGAACCACGCACGGGGCTCCTCGTCTCCGCCCCGTGGGACCCTTCCTTCCTCCCCTCCCGCCTCCTCCCCGCCCCTGAGAACCACTAGCCCGCGTCCGGTCCTTACGGACAGATTAGCATTTAGGGACCTTCACGTGCGCGAGGCCGTTCAGTTCATACCTTCATTCCTCCCACTTCTTCCCTCAGCATCGTTTTGGGATTCCTCCGACTGTGGCTCTGTCCGTAGTGGATTCTTCTCTTGTTGGCTAATATCCTACGTACGGAGAGACCACATTTCATTTATCCATTCATATAGTGATGGACATTTGGGTTCCCCCCCGCCCCCCAGTGTTCAGCTACGGCCAAAACACCCCCAAAACGTCGTGAGCATTTATGCAGGAATCTTTGCCGGGATGTTTCCATGTGTCCCGAGTGACTATCGGAGAAAGACGATGGGGTCCCGTAGAAGGTGGGTGTTGAGTTGTTGAGAAGCTGCGACGCTGTGACCCCGGGTGACGCCCCTGGGCAGCCACACGGCGGCCAGGAACCCCTGGTCCCCCGCGTCCTGCCCGCTCTTCCGGAAGTGGTGGGCATGCCTCGTGATGGCTTGAGGGTGCATTTCCCTAAGTCCAGCGCCGCGAAGCCTCTTTGCATGAACTTATTTGCCACGGCTTCATTGATTTTCACTGATCGATGTCATCATCAACTATTAATAGCATTTTCGGCGTTCCAATCACAATTTGTAATTGTGGGCATAGATGCCCAACGGGCAGCTTCCTTCCGATTACTGGGATTTCCTCGTGGACCGCGAGGCATGAGTGTCCTAACACAGCTCTTCTAGGCAAAAACGAACCGAAATAAATGCTGAGAGCTTTATACCCGCATCCATTTGAGAGATAAACTTTCCTGCACTCAGTTTATCAAAGACGAAGATGTACTTTCACAAAGGAAATAGATTTATTTAATAAGGAGAAGTTTCAAGGAATTTGGAGAAGATGGGGAACTCTTACAGCTAACTTGACGACGTATTTTCTTAAGTATGATTTCTAAGTCCAATGGCTTTTTATACAGAATTTTAAAAATTTTTAGCGTTTTATTTATTTTTGAGACAGAGAGAAAGACAAGGTGCGAGCAGGGGAGGGGCAGAGAGAGAGGGAGACACAGAATCGGAAGCAGGCTCCAGGCTCTGAGCTGTCAGCCCAGAGCTCGATGCGGGGCTTGAACCCAGGAACCGTGAGATTGTGACCTGAGCTGAAGTCGGACATTGACCCCTTTAGCCAGGGTGCATGACTCGTCCATGTACCTAATTTCAGGGGTTTGTTAGCACTTCAGGCAACGCCTGTCAACACCTGTCACCCAGGGGGCTGTCCTCTGTCCCCGCCAAGGACGGTCCCCCAGGGCCCATCGATAGTGACTGTGCAGGCGTCTTCCGAGAAGCCTCAGGGATGAGGGCAGTGGGTGGCCCCTGCTGGCTAAGAGACAGGGAGCGGCGCCTGCCTCTCCCCTTGCCGTGGCTGGTTCAGCCTGTGGGCGCCGCACGCCTGGGCCCTCGGATCTGTTGTCACCTGCTGCCTTCCTGCGGGGCTGCAGCCGGGAGCTGGAGAGCCTGCCACGGGCCTTTCCCTGCGGCCCGTGCACGGAGCTGGGCTGAGATCCTGCAGAAGCAGGTCTGTGGGCTCGGATGCATGGTGGGGTATGGCCACAGAGGCTGCTCTGTGGCCCGCCCGCCGGTGGCCGGAGGTCCCAGATGCTTCGGGGCCTCTCTCCAGGGTGCTGGGTGAAGGAAAAAAACACAGTTAACTTCTCCCGGAAATTAAAAAAACAATCACCAAGCGTATGGGGTTATATCGTTGGTTCTGCTGCAATCCCATGTCCAGGCACTGGTAGCTCACGGGTCGCAGCAGCACCATGACACTTGGTGGCAGGAGTGTCCGCGCTGAGGAGGAGAGCCAGGCGCTGCCAGCGGATGTGGAGGCCATGGTGGGCGCTGCGTGTCGGAGCCTCGTCAGAGAGCCAGCGTGAGGCCCTGCACTGTGCCTTTGGGGCCGCTTCTCTGCGCCTGGATGCAGGGGACTTTTGTCCTTCTTAAGAAGGCCAGCTGACCCCTCCGGCAGACGGAGCTGGCGAGAGAAAATGACAGCATAGATCTGGTCATGTTTCAGCCAGGATCTAAGTAGCGCTGGGAGCCTCCTGGGTGCCCAGGAGGGGGACGGGGGCCGTCTGTATGGCACGCACGGAGGTTAATTTCACACGCCAGGTTGGCCGGGGTGGTGAGGTCTGGTCGTTTAGACACATGGTGGCTCACAGGGGACGCTGCAGGGGTGCTGAGTAGTCACCATCATGGGACATGAAGTAAAACACATTACTCTCTAATATGTGGGTGGGCCTCATCCAATCAGTTGAAGGCTTGAAGGGCAAAAACAGATTTCTGGGAGAAGTTAATTCAGCCTCAAGACCGCAAGGTTGACTCCTGCCTGAACGTCCAGGCTACCCGCCTGCCCCATGGAGTTCGCCCTTGTCAGCCTCCACAGGCTCACGAGCCCATTTCTTAAAATTAAAAAAAAAAAGTTTATTTATTTTTTAGAGCAGGGAGGGGCAGAGAGAGAGGGAGACACAGAATCAGAAGCAGGCTCCAGGCTCCGAGCTGTCAGCGCAGAGCCCGACACGGGGCTTGAACTCACAAGCCATGACATCATGACCTGAGCCCACGTTGGACACCCAATCGCCTGAGCCCCCCGGGTGCCCCTCATAAGCCCAGTTCATAGGAGAAGTCTCTTTCTGTCTCTCTGTCGCTGCTGTCTCTCTGGAGAGTCTGGCTGATACGGCGTGGGAGGGGCCTTTAAGGACAGAAGAGGAAGTTTTCACAATGTGCTGGTGGATAGCGTACCTTTGGAGCCTTGGAGGCCCTGGCGATGCTGCCTTCAGGGTCGGGGGCCCTGGCTGGTCCCCAGCCCACTTCCTCTCCGCCTCAGAGGAGGCCGGCGGGACTGGTGGCTCTCAGGAACGCGGGGCTCACCCACCAGAGGCCGAGGCTGGGGAGCAGGTGCGGCCCGTTCCCGTCTCTGGTTCTGCCGCAGCAGGTCCTCTGGGGCCCAGTCCTCCCACACTCACAGAGCACTCCTCGTGGGCCTCGGGATCCGAAACCATCCACTCTGGCTGTGGGAGTGACCGTGCGTCTTCTGGGAGCGTCCGCACCTCGGCGGGCCTGTCCCAACGATGTCGGAGGGTGGCATGTGCTTACACGTCTCCCTACAAGACCCACATCGTCCCCTCTTTCTCCATGACACAGCATGACAGGGACCCTTCTGAGTCAGCCTTAAACCCTCACTTATTTCTGTTTTCTGGTGGTCTGAGAAGAGCCGCCCCGTGGGGGCCCAGCAGCCTCCGATGCGGTGGGTGGGAATCACAGGGGCCCGTGTTCCCTGAGCTGTGGTCCCCCCAGGCTTACTTCCTTCTCTTCAGCATGTTTAGTTTTCTCTCGAGGAGCTAGGATTCTGCCTTTGATAAATCCTCATTTGCAAAAGGTAAGTAAAAGGAGGGAAAACACATTTGGGCCACCATTTTCCCTCCTTTACTGCGTGAAGGTTTTGAAGTTTGAAGGGTAACACACACACACACACACACACACACACTTCTAGCATGACAAGAATTGGAATTAAATCAGGCACCAGGCAAAGGGATGGAGCGGGGAGAGGAGAGACGCACCCAGGGCCCTGACAAGCCTTTTCTTTACTCTCTTGAGTTAATTGTGTCACTTGACACACTGGCGTCAGGAATAGTGAAATTCTGACAGGCTAATTTGAGCTTGTGGGTCCAATGAAATGTACATAAGGCTCTTGTTATATTTCGTGACAATCAGTGTCAATGTCTGTTTCAGAGCAATCCGATGACATGGTCGCGGTGAGCGCAGTAGCCTTTCAGGGGAGTGACAGGCAGAGTCAGGGGCTGGCTCCAGCGGGCACCTTGCGGGTCCAAGACGGGAGGGCAGGGGAAGGGGCAGTTCCTGGCTGGTTTGGATAAAAGGAGGGCAGGCCCTAAGAAGTACCAGAAAACGGCTACAATGTTGCATTTGAAGTAAAAACAGAGCCCCAGCCTGGCCTCAGTGATTTTATGCCTCCGTGGCAAGATCTTACAGATTTTGATTAGTAGAGGTTGAAATGGTGCTTTTATTTGATTATGAATCAAACCTGTGTTTTTAAGTAGAGAGATAAAAACGAAATCTTTATGGATTTAGAGGAAACACTGAGTGTTAGAACAGAAAAAAATAAAATTAGGGGGACAGAACCCTTCTTTGCCAGCAGGTGGCAGTATCAAACCACTCCCGAGCTCTGGTTCCTGGCATTGTGCTAACGGGGAGATTCGAGTTGTATAAAATTTCCTGTTGGCATAGAAGGTGAAGTCAAGGGTTGTAATAAAGGCCACTTGGAGTCTGAAAATGCTGCATGTCAGCAGCAACTAAGACTGACCCTTAAAAAAAAAATGCTCAGGAACGAGGTCACAGAAGAGGGGACTGAAACAGTGCGCAGATGAAATAATGTCTGATGTCATGGGCGGAAATAGGCACACCGAGCCTGTGGGTTCGTCCCGGCCGCAAAGTGCTCGTATTTGGGGGCCGAGTGGAGCCTCGTTCCCCTGTAAAAGAGAGAGCCCTATTACAATAAGTTCCTTACAATGTATTTCTCAAAGAGGTAAGGAAGATGTTCTAAATCATGTCTCTTCTGACCCTGTCCCCCCCCAGCCCCCCCAGATCTCTGCTCGGAACAGGAAGGAGCGTCGAAGGTCAAGGCAGCAGGTAATTACGGTGCCAGGCGGGAGGCTGCTCTCTCTGCCACGGGACTCTGATTCAGTCCTTGCCTTTGTCCGGCACTAGATGGACTCTACTTACTAGATCTACACACCGCCAAGCCCACCACACTGCCCGCGTGGCGTTCTGATCTGTACCTAGGTTGTAACATTTCAGAAAGGCCGCGGCTGTAGGTTGAACGAAGACACGATGGCAATATGCTAAGAGTGACTGAGTTCCAAGGAGAGGGCAGAAGCATCGAAACGCGGCATCAGCCGGGCTGAAACGACACTGACCCTGTGAGGCCGGAGCTGGAGCGTGTGAGGGGGCCTGACCGGTGGCTGGAGAACTAAGCCGCTGCCTCCCGAACCTCACGGCCCAGCGATCCCAGCAAGATTTTTGCTCAAAACACTAAGTGGAGCCAATCGATTTCCCCCTTACTGAGCCACCGGCAAAGGCTCCTCCCCCCATCACCGTAGTTGTGAGACAGTGAAATGCAGTCGAGCCACAGATGTGCTGGTTTTCGGAAACAGTGGTCCAGCGATGGGTACGTGGGGGTCTGGCTGCTCTCTGGGCAGATGTGCGAGTTCTAGGTGGCTAGTGAGCAGCACAGTCGGGGACAGCAACAGAAGGAACAGGGATGGAGAAATCAGTGGGAGAGAGAGGGAGGGAGAGCTCAGAAGAATGGGGGGAGGGGTGGTAAAGATGAACAGGGGAGTGTAATTTTGGAAACCCCTATTTTGCTGGGCTGAGTTTTTCCTTGCCAGGGAGGCTGACTGCTACTCAGTCAGAGTCCCGTGGAGGTAATTATGGCGATTTTCCAAAAGGAACTTAGGGTTGGTCAATTTTGTAAACTCCGGTGGCTAAATTCTTCATCCTTCCTCAGATGACCCCTCCAGCCAACACTACTTAATTAACAGGTCTCCTAACTCACTCAGCCCCAGTGCGTACAATTACTGCTCCAGGCGGAGGCTCGGGCCGCTTTGTCCTTGTGGAAGGAGTCTGGACTTGGCTTCAGAAGCTCCGACTTTGGCTCACGTCTGGAACTTGCCAGTTCTTGGCCCCACTCCAGTCCCCACTGGGCCGGGCCACGCCGACGTCACTTTTCGGAGTGCCCCTCCAGTGGAGTGTCTCCTTCCCACGTTTCTGGGCATTCTGAGAAAGAAGAGGGGCCGTCAGCCTCTCTGCTCTCCTCTGTGCTTCTAGAAGGTTATCCTGCCACGAGTCCTTAACAGTCCTTCCCTTCCCGATCCTCACCATCTCATTGGCTGTCCTCTTCAGATTCTTGGTGGTCCTGGTCCACTGACCATCAGCGTATTTGGACACCGTTTGTGGAGACAGTGACCAGCTTGTCTGTCACGTCACAGGGCCAGTACAGTGCCAGCTAGGAAGTGGAGAGGTCACAGAACATGGCGGTCACTGCATTCTGCTTCCTGGTTGTACCACAGTCCGTGCTTTCTCTCCTCAACCCGGCTTCCCTTCCATCCATCTTGGAGTAAAAAGAATCCGCATTTTCAAGGCAAACCTTTCTAATCCGCATCTCTATGTCCTTCTGTGTTTTATTCTCTTAATTTTTTTCTCTTTTTCTTCAAATGTCTATGTATGTATGTATGTATTTTGAGAGAGAGAGTGAGCATGAGTGGGGGAGGGGCAGAGACAGGGAGAGGGAGAATCCTAAGCAGGCTCCGTGTTGTCCGCACAGAGCTGGATGTGGGACTCGAACCCATGAACTATGGAATCTTGACCTGAGCTGAAATCTAGAGTCTGACGCTTAACCAACTGAGCCACCCAGGCGCCCCCCCATGCTTGTCTCTCTTTTATCTCAACATTTTCCCTCCCCACTGCTCCTTCTCTGTGACTCAGATACAGAGAAGACATTTCCCATAAGATATAGACATTTCCCATAAGGATAAAAATGGCTCAACATTCTCCTGGAATGTTATCAAGGATCCCTTTTAGCACCAAAATAGTGGTCCTTTCCCTGGAAACCACGTCCGAAAGTCAACATCTGTCTTCTGGATTTTGACCGTGGTCACGGAATTGATGTCTTGACTTCCATCCATGACCTCTCCAATGTTTCCCCACATATCAGCACTTACAACATCTTTAAAATTTTTTTTAATTTAAATCTTTTTTTTTTACATTTATTTATTTTTGAGAGACAAAAACTGAGCATGAACAGGGGAGGGAGGGGCAGAGAGAGAACGAGACACAGAATCTGAAGCAGGCTCCAGGCTCTGAGCTAGGGGGTCGGCACAGAGCTTGATTCAGGACTTGAACCCACAAACCATGAGATCATGACCTGAGCTGAAGTCGGATGCTCAACCGACTGAGCCCCCCAAGTGTCTCCCTGGTATCTCTTAAACATAAGCTTGTTAGGTTGATTTTGGGCTCTGACTACTCTGCAGCATCCCCGTTAACTCTTAGGGCCCCTTCCGGGTTCCTTCCCATGTTGTGCAAGCCCTGTCCCCACAGCAGGTGCAGCTGTGCAAGCCCCGCCCCCCACAGCAAGTGCGCTGCACGAGCTCTGTGTGGCTTGACACCCTCGCTGTGCACGCAGCCCCTCGTCTACTTTATCAGAACACGTTGTGCCTTCCAATCACAGAGGCTCGCATCTCTCTCCCCTCCTGGGCTGCTCCTTGTCCTGTGCCCTGCCCTGCTGCCCACCCAACCTCCCAGAACCCCGCTCTTTCCTTTCTGGCACTAACACAGCTTGTCACTTATTGGCTAGCGTGCTTCTTGAGCTCTGTTTCCTGCACTAAAATGTAAGCTCCATGAGGACACATATTCTTTCTGCTCCACTCACCCTCGTATTCTCTGTGCCCACTCAACTCGGCGTGCAGTGTCTTAAACACAGCGATGAGAAACTTATCGAACTAGTGGATTCCTAAATGGAGATGAGTTCATGACCCCTGTGAGCTCAACCAGCTGTCTGTGCAGACATGTGTTCCCTGAGCTTTGCTGCTCTGTTACGCCGTCGGCACTCACGGTCCTCACGGCATCGTCAAGCTGACCCAATTCTTGAGATGCAGACGTCCATCTCTTCTGTTCAGATGACTCCAGTCCTAATCAGTGTGGACTAAAGCCATTCTCTTTCCTCTGAGTCACTGTGTATTATCCTCACTGTCTACAGAAATGGTGACTTGTCATCAAAGTGCAGTTTATGCTTTTTGTTGGATTATGGGCCTGGACACACACACACAAATCCGGTGTACATCTTTCCAGTGCCCTAGAGCAGTCTAGTGATTAGCTGATAGACGCGAGAAGGAAGACTCAAGCAGACTTACTCCATGTTTAAACTCTCAGCAGGATGAAAAAAATCACACAAGAGTGAATACCTGTGACCCTCCTCATCTGAGATTCCCTTGCACCATCTTGAAAGAAAAGTAGAATATTTTAAGACAACCAGTGATATGCATTGTCCGTGGTGGGGCTGACAAACCGGGACGGCATGTAGACAAGAATACAGTGTCGTCACTCCTCAGTACTCCGTCTTTGGAGAAGACATACTTTCTCTTTTTAGAACAATCTCTCAGGTCCTGTTAGAAACTACTTGTCCAGGAAGATCAATGAACGGAAGTCAGTTAGGGAACCAGAATGTTGCGAGTTTGGGATCAGAAAAGGTTCTCAAGGCGGCAACGTACAGGGCACCCCTCAACGCAGGGGTGAGGGCTGGGTGGGGGTGTCCATAGTGAGGATGCTGCAAACCGAGTTCTTGGTCCTCAGTCAGTGCTGCTGTGGGCAGGGTGGAGACACGCTCCAAACCAGTTCAGCTGTTGGAGAAAGAAGTTCTGACATTGACCCAAAGGGCTTGGTGGTTTGGCTCAGATTCAACGAGCAGAGTGATGCAAACCACTAGCTACCACTCCAGGGCTGAGAGGGAGAAGCCTGTGTGATTTCTTCTAATCAAGATGTATGTGAACAAGATATCGAGGCCAATGTCATAAAATGAGAATTGGAAAGGTAATAGAGAGAGAGACATTTGGGACAAGTTAGAAATTGAAGTATAAAGATAGAGACCGAAATGTTAAGAAGTGCAGCATCGGTGACTGTCACTCAAAGAGCAAACAGACTGGGGGGGGGGCGGGGGAGACGGTTCAATTAAAGCCAGTGACTCACATTAGGATTGAGCGAAGGTGAAGTCAGAATTCTGCAGGACTTACAAGGCAAGGAAGAGCAGAGGAGAAGAAGTTCTTTGGTCTTCCTGCTCTTCTCTAAGAAGAAGGATGATCCAGGAGACTGGACGGGTCTGTTCCTCCGCACTCTCCTCCCAAACTGCCTGTTGAGAGAAATCCGGTTCATCTGTGTGGCACGCACTGAGTACCGACTGGGTTCCAGGCACGGTTCTTGGCGGATTCACCAGGGAACAAAAAAGACAAGGATTATTGCCCTCTCAAGTTCATATTCTAATGGGGGTGGTGGGGATCTGAAGACAGAAAGGAGCATACACCCGCCATCGCTAAGTTGCAGCTTGTCAGAAGAGGAGGTGTCCTATGAGAAGAAACACACAAGAAGCAGTGGGATGGACTGGATGTGGGGAAGAGAGAGAAGAGTCAGGGTGCGCGGGTTTTGTTATGAACAATTCTGTGCAATGGGCGTGTAAAACAAACACACTTTTCTTGCTGTTTTGCCTGTTCAGGGTGTCGACTCTTTGGGGACAGGACATGGGCCAACAATGCCCATGTGACCATCTCCCTGCATCTAGAGGGGCCAGCTCATTTTTTTTACAGAAAGAAAGCTGTGTAGCCTGAACCCATCTACTGAAACCCTGAGTTGATTATGAAAGCAAGTGGGCAGCACGTGTGGATGAAACGGCGGAGGCCAACATCATCAGCTAGAGACAGCAGATTATTGGCTTTCTGAGTTCTCCTTCCTGGTGGGAGACCTGGCACAGTTGAGCTGGTGGGTACGGGTCCCGGTGGACCTGGATGGGGAGGAGGACATCTCTCACCCCCAGATTTCTAGCTTGAATTGGGACTTATTATGGGCTGACATTAATTATTTGGGGCACTATTCCCAAGTGGGAAGCTGAGTCTGGCTTGCTCCATGAAGCTGGCGTGTGGAGAGACAAGAGTTCTCACAGGCGCTGGCAGGGCAATAGAAACAGGTGGGCAGGAGGGGAATCCGGTCAGGCCCAGAGTCAGGAGCCGTGGCCAGGCAGGTGCATGCTCAGATGATGAGTGCCTCCTTGTAGAAGCTGCAAGTGGAGTGGACGCTAAAGGATGTCTATTGCCTTCTCTGATTTATTCCGAATGGCAGATTTTTAGATGCCTGTAACTCTGGGGCAGTGTCATGTCACCGTGGCCACCTGGCACATGTCCCTGAATAGAAGCATGTTTCTGCTGGATACGTCTGACATTTCAGAAGGCGAAAGAAGCTAACGTAATTGCAATAATGCACTGATAATCCAGTCACTTCAAAATTTGGGTTGGAGCGGTAAGTCAAGAACGGAGGTTGGTGATGACTCTGTCCTCACATCACCCTGGCCCGGGACCCTATGTGGCGAGGCTCTCTGCCAGCTGTACCAAAGCCTAAGTAGGAGAGAGAATATTTTAGTCAAGATGAGCCTCCTGTGACACCTGTGAGGGTTCATTTTAATGTGTCGACATGACTGGGTGATGAGGTTCCCGGATATTTGATTCAACGTTATTCTGGTGCGTCTGGGAGGGTGTTTCTGGATTAGATTAGTACCTGGTCTGTAGACTGAGTAGAGTAGATGGCCTCCCACCATGTGGGTGGGCTCCGCCCAATCAGGTGAAGAGAGGAATCAAACAAAAGAACTGACTGCTCCGTCAGGAAGACAGGATTCCTCCAGCCTGTCTTCAAGGTAAGAAATCATTTTTCTCTTGCGTTTTGCCCTGAATCATCTAATGGAAAAACCCCGTTTTTGTTTTGTTTTGTTTTGTTTGTTTTTGTTTTCTTCCTGTGTTGGGACGGACCCAGGTTTTCCCCAGCGTGTTTCTCTCCTTCACTGTCAGGGGGAATAGTTTACTCCTGACACTCTGATTTCCAAATGCGTGGAGGCTTTTCCTCACACCACGTGAGTCTGCGACATCAGCTGGGTGTCCTGCACTCAGCTCAGATCTGACGCCGTCTACCGGCGGTGGGTCGGACCCCACAGAGCGCCCATCTCCCCCTCCAGACTCCACTCCTAAGCGTCTGACCAGATGGCTCGAGATCAGAGGTTCCAGTGACCCCTTCCTTGGCTTTGATTAACTCGCGAGAGCAGCTCACAGAACTCAGGGACATGCTCACTTATGCTAACAGGTTATACAGTGAACAGTCAGGGGGGAGATACAAGGATGGGGCCTGGGAGGCGGCCACGCACAGGGGCTCCTGTCCCCGGGGAGTTGGGGGGTCTCCCTCCCAGTGGGTGGTGCCTGGAAGCTCACTGAACCTTATGGAAGCTTCCTCACGTAGGGATGGTCAGTTATCAACTCCATTTCCAGCCCCGCCCCCAGAAGTGTGGTGTGGGGGGTGGGGCCAGAAGCTCTGAGCTTCTCCTCATGGCTGCTTTCTGAAACCCAGCCCTCATTCAGTTGCCGGCACAGAATAGTCTCATTAGCACCAAAGATTCGCCTAGTGCTCTTCTTTCTTAGGAATTACTAGGGTTTCCGGAGCTCTGGGCCATAGACTGGAGGCAGACACCAATATATACGTTTTCCTTTTTTTTTACTTATAAAATTTTTTTAATTAAAAAAATTTGTTATGTTTATGTTTTGAGAGAGAAGGAGACAGAGTGTGAGCGGGGAAGGGACAGAGAGTGACGGAGACACAGAATCCGAAGCAGGCTCCAGGCTCCGAGCTGTCAGCACAGAGCCCGACGCGGGGCTCCAACCCACGAACCGTGAGATCATGACCCGAGCTGAAGTCGGAACTCAACCAACTGAGCCACCCAGGTGCCCCTAATTATAAAAATTTTAAATCGACATGTGTTTGACCTACAACGTTATATTAGTTTCAGGTGTACAACATAGTGATTCCACACCATACAAAGTTTATATCTCCTATTATTTTAGTCTCAGAGACTAAAACATTAGCTCTTCCTGTCTCGAGCCTGCCAATCTCAGGACTAGAATCACCCCGCTGGGATTACCATGACCACCCTGTTGACAAAGCCCCGTTCCCTCCCTTTCTATGGTGCATTGGACTCTTGAGTATTTCCTGACACAGATCACAGCTCTTTTCCTCCCCCCAGGGCAGTGGTTCTCAATTGGGGGTGACTTGGACCCCCAAGGTGCTTCTTGGTAATGTGTAGAGATTTTTTTGGGTCAAAAACGGGAGGAGGCGCTGCCAGCACCCAGGGGGTAGAGGCCAGCAACCTCCTCCACAACAGAGGATCAAGCAGCCCGACCTGTCAGTACAAGGTGTCACCGTTACCTTTTGTTCGGAACTACCCGGTGATTGCGTGGGCTGCTCCTGTCTTGTGCGCCGTTTCCTCGTCTTCCAGGTGACTTCTAAATATTTGATTTTTTCCAAGATTTGGTGCTGGAGCTCATTCTCTTAGTTATATTCTCTCCACAGGTGGTCCCACGTCCCCATGTTTTAGAATACCAGCAGTGTGCCTATGACTCTAACTCTGAACACTGAATACTTCGAGACTCATAGATCTAATCGCCTACTTGATGTTGCCATTTGAATGAATAATGGAAATCACAAACGTCATATATGCGAAATGAACTTTGAATCACTTCACCAAATTTCTTCCACCTCCACTTTTCCACTTCTTCTACCCCACCTCACCCAGCAGCGGAAGCTCCAAGTGTCCTGCTTGATCCCTCTGACTCCATTGCAGCCCCGGGTTTATGTATGCATCAGTGAGTCCTATCAGCTCTCTTTACAAGATATTTCCTGATTAACTGAAATTCTCCAGCTCCCCAGCTGCTCATCCAAGATACCACCAAATATTGCCTGTGTCACTGCAGTGACTTGTAAATGCTCGCGCTCTTACCCCGTGCAGCCTATCTCCCATACAGGGTCCCTACGTAGTATTTTGAACACACGAATCCACTAGCTTCCAGTGACTTACTCTGTGTCCGGTAAAAAGGCTCCCTTCCCTTCCGGTAACCTACCTGCCCGGAACTTCTGGCCACTGCCCATCTCCCTCTCTGCAAGCACGGCATCGGTCACTGTGGTACAGATGACGATAGTGGCCCCGAATACCAGCTTCCCAGATCTGGGACTCTGCAGCGGGACGCGGAAGCCTCCCCCATGAAGAGCGGAGGGCAGTTTCTCTGCTCCGTGGATCTGTCTTGGCCCTGCGACTGGACTAGCGTGGGTTAAGGGATGCGGTGGGAGAGAAGTCGAGGGCTGTGGACTGGAGGATGAGGGGCCACGCAGAGCCGAGACGCGTGACAGCCGAGGCAGTCCGTGAGCAGGACCCCCCAGGAGAGCCGGCAGCTGACCACTGACGGGAGAGTGAGCCCAGCTGAGACCGGAAGTGCAGTCCATCTGAACTTGGTCAAACTTGGTGACTCACAGAAGGAAAGGTAGGCCAAGTTCACAGTTTGTTTAAAACTGTTAAAAATGTTTGAGGCAGTTTAACATACGGCCACACGAGCCTTCGTCCTGTTCCTCTGACAGACAAAACCAGTCCCCTCACCAGATGGCCTCACGCGCCGTCCG
Source organism: Helogale parvula (assembly GCA_004023845.1). Taxonomy (NCBI): domain Eukaryota; kingdom Metazoa; phylum Chordata; class Mammalia; order Carnivora; family Herpestidae; genus Helogale; species Helogale parvula. The sequence goes on along the minus strand of PJEM01004323.1, from coordinate 125,490 downwards.
CTCCCCTAGAACCCTCTTCTCTCGCTCGTTGTGGCTTCGCTGAGCCTGAGTTCTTGGGATGGGAGAGAACGTCAAAGTTTTTCTTTCTTTTTTGCATGGTTATCTCATCTGATGCGAATGGCATTATTATTTACATGTTCCTGAGAAGAAGGCTCAAGAACCGAAAGGTTAAGGACCTTGTGAAGTTTTCACAGGTGGCCAGTGGGGGAACTGGGATCAAACCAGGAAAATTATGATGACAGGAGCCCGTGCTTCTCACAGCCGGGCCACTTCCCTCCCTCTGTGTACACATAGTGAGATATTAATAAACATTTGTGAAATGGAAAAGAATGCATAATGAATGCATACGGCAAATGTGGCAGAAATGCAAGAGTAACAGCCTTCGTTCGGGGAATGCTGTGCTGGGGGCAAAACGTTTCTTTTATTCATTAAAAATTTTTTTGGAATGCTTATTTACCTTTGAGAGAGACAGGGTGCAAGCAGGGAAGAGGTAGAGAGGGAGGGAGACACAGAATCGGAAGCAGGTTCCAGGTTCCAAGCTGTCAGCACAGAGCCCGACACAGGGCTCGAACTCACAAACTGTGAAATCATGACTTGAGCCGAAGTCAGACACTCAACCAACTGAGCCTCCCAGGTGCCCCTGAGGCAAGACGTTTCTTAAGAACCCTACTGAGGTATTTGGGTGGGGGAGGTTAGTATTTAAAACATAGTGGGAGGGGTACCTGAGTGGCTTGCCCGGTGGAGCTTCTGATTTCGGCTCAGGTCATGATCCCGGGGTCATGAGATCGAGCCCCACTTCGGACTCCATGATGAGTGTGGAGCCTGCTCAGGATTCTTTCCCCCGCCCCCCAGCTTGTGGTTTCTCTGAAACAAACAAACAAACAAACTGCAGTGGGAGGGAAGTATGTTAAAGACACATTGAAGATTAATGCTCACAACAGGTTTACTGAGTGACCTGGGCCCTGAGTGGTGAACGAAGAAGCAGATCTTCCTGACCCCGCCACATGGCCCTCCCCACCCCGCTCAGATTTCCAGTCAATCTGACATATCAGTAGAGTTTCAGGTACTTGATCTCAACTGGAGCTTCAATTTCCCATTCAATGGAAACTTGGTCTCTTTTTCACACATCTTCTGGCCTGACCCGTAAGCTTATAGCGAGGAAGAAAATATAGTTTGCTATTTTCTCTTTGCTCTTTTTCTTCTCTTAGCTCTGTGTCCTCTGGTCCTTCCTGGGTGGGTGGAGAGAGGAAGGGGGCAGGCGGGTTAAGGTCTTGCTTGACCTGTGCCTTTGCAATCTGGTGTGGATGCTGCTGCTACTGCGAATATGTGGAGATTTGAGTTGTGGGCGTGGGTACGTCCCTTGCTCTTCCCTTCACATCCTCTCTTTCTGATAAGCTGTTGTTTGGGATAGGCTCTCTCCTGGCGATCCATGGGCTGCTGCCTGTGGGGACCTGTCTGGCCCGTGGAAAGTTCCTGGCAGGCCACGCTCAAGGAAGCTCATCTCTCATGAATAACTTCAGCCAACCTCTTGCTCTAGGAATCTTCTTGGGATAAAGGTCAAGGACCCAGTCTCTATGTCTCTTAAACGTTATAGGGGAAATGCCATACTCCCTTTCACTGGCTTGAATGAGAAGAAATACACCCTTTTCCTGGATGAGTGGGGCCGGGGTGGGGGGTGGTGAATCTCCAGAGGGCTTTCACAGCCTTGCACATGGCTTGTCTGTATTGTCTAAGATACCTCCTTAGAACACGGGGATTCTTGAAACCTAGCCCCCCCATAGGAATTCTGATGGGAAAGGCCAAATTCAACATGTTTAATAACTCAGTTCCTCGAAAGGCAGCTCGGATCTGATGGCTAAGGAACCCAGAGGGAGGAGAGGTTGAGGGAGAGACTTGAACACGTGCCAATAGGAAGTTTCCAGAATGTAGAGGGGCTCTGTCAGGTAATGCAGGCAAGGCAAAGAAAGCCCATAACAGGGCACCAAGCATGTGCCCAGAATAAATATAATTAGTCTAATTTTCACAACAATGGTCTGTGATACTGTTATTCTTATTTTACAGATGATGAAGCAGAAGCTTACAGCAGATATGTTATTTTTACTGCGTTCTGGGCAAAAGAGTGGACAAATATTTTGATTGGTAACATTGATGAAAATATTATCACCCAGGAAATATGCATTGTATTGTTGGCATTCAATTTGAGAAATAATTTTAGCTACACTGCTTTGTTCATCATCTGCATGCGAAATGAGTGGAATGATAATTAACTTTAACATCCCGTGAGTTAATTATTTTAACTTTCCTGTTTAATTTCACATGGAATTCTCAGCTAACAGGTGCTGGGTGAGTATTTTCAGTATCGAAGGGTTGTGACCACTCTAGTGAATTCCCATCCTGATGCATTTAGCGCTCGCACCAGTCTGGGTCATTGCAAATAAAAATTCACACGGACATCCGAACATGCTCTGTTCCTGCCACTTCTCTTCCCAACGCATCTAAAACGACCTCAGTCTTGTCAACTCTACCGCCTCCGGTAAACATCTGTTTCTGCGACGCTAATCTGTGGCATCTGGGTTCTGGACAAATATTCATTCAGAACGAGGCGAAAACTCTCCGTGTCGGATTCCAAGGGACACCAATCACGCTCTCCTTATCGGAACGCACACAGAGAATGTAAGCATCATTGTCAAGTACGCTTCAGTCTATGTAGAGATAAGAGACTTTGTTCTCACCTTCCAATTTGTCATTGTCCATTGAAATGCTTTCCTGTGTCGGGAAAACAGCCCCAGACATTGATTTTTCTGCTCTGAATAGTCTGACAGACACAGGTGCTTAGTGGTTTTTATTTTTTAACATCTCCCCATTTTCATTACCTCTGTTGTCTATTGGTCATAAATTAAATTAATGGACACATCAAACCTGACTGGATTCTCAAAATATGTGACATGACGTGATAAAGGCTGAGGTTTTAGACGATTTGGACAGAATGATGCTGGGTCCTAGCGCTGCTGAAGCAGACTGTGACTTTCCTGATGGAAGTGATGAGACCGTGGCAGAGTCACGTGCTCCAATGAGTGGGCGGCAGAATTTACGCAGAAAATACTCCCAGCGGCCCCATCAGCATTCACACCAGAGAAGCAGCTGTGCTACCATGCCGTTGCCTCTCTCCCCAAACCCGTCTGCGTGCGCGAGGTCGGGGGTCACCCTCGCTTACAGCTGTGAGTCCCCAGAGCTTCCGTCATGATAACCAGCTCCAGTGATGCCGTCTGTCTTCATCAGTCTCTGCAGAACGCCCAGGTTAGAAAAATGAAACGTCTGTATGAGTTAAGATTTAAGGAAGGTTGAAGCCACGCTGAAATCTTTATCAGTTTGTCTTTCCCCGTGCTGTGACCCAGTCTCTGATACAGCAAACATCACATGCGCGCAGATGCAGTGACACTGAAAGATAAAGGCACAGACGCATTGTTGGCACAGGAATGGGACAGATTATGGGGCAGTTATTAGTATTTTCCATGCATACGACCTACCAAAAAGGCAGCCAGCATGTCCTGACTCAATGCGCACTGCGTGCAACGTCAGCCGTGTCCAGGGAAGAAGCTGAGTGAGTGTCAGCCCTACGACACCGCCGTCTGTGGGGATTTTTCCTCACGGTGCGGATTCCAAGAGTAAATTCTAAAACTGAAATGGTGTCGAGACTATCAGGTCCACAAAATGTAATGATGTGAACCGAAAGCTGATGTGGCCACAGAACAAATGCTCCGTATCTTACAAGAGTGTTGGAGGAGGCCTCTGAAAGAATTTTCTATAGTATGTGCTGACTCAGGCAGGTGCAATGTACACCAGCTGACAAAGCCCTCCTCACCCTGGGCTGTTTTTATGGCAGATAATAATTTTGACTCAACTTCTTTATAGCTAGTGCCCTAGACATGTAATAAAATGTTTGTTATAGCCACAGCTGGCATGAGGCATGTGTAAAACATTAGAACTCACCCATCTAGTGGGTCCAGGAATGTTTAAGAAGACTGTATCACACAACCCCTTTAAGAGTGTTTCTCTGGAGGGGCCTGGGTGGCTCAGTCAGTTAAGCATCCAACTTTGGCTCAGGTCATGATCTCACAGTCCGTGGGTTCCAGCCCCGGGTTGGGCTCTGTGCTGACAGCTCAGAGCCTGGAGCCTGCTATGGATTCTGTATCTCTCTCTCTCTCTGCCCCTCCGCCATTTGCTCTCAGTCTCTCTCTCTCTCAAAAAACATTAAAAAAAACAAAAAACCAAAAAGGATGTTTCTCTGTTTCTAGTCTTTTTCCTCTTGCCACTGGACCAGCTCCAGAGGAAGGAGGAAGAATGTGACTTAAGGGAACACGAGGCATCTATGGTTAAAGGTATCGCCACTACTTAATGGATTTACCGAGGTCTCGTTTTACTCTGTGGGCCAGCCTTCTCGAAAAGACCTTTTAGCGCAAACAGTGAGTTAGCTATGACTTTGTAAAGCAAAACGATCCTGGAAGTTCCCCCAAGAGTGTGACAGAGTCTCTGCCCCTCGGAGGACAGAGTGGAGGCGAGCAGACTTAGTGTCCCGTGTGGGGGTCACTCACGCCAGCAGCGCATGAGGGCTCTGCCTCCACATCCTTGAAAACCTCTGCCATCATCCTTCTTCCTTCAGCTATTTTAGTGGGTTTGAAGCAGTATTTCCTTGTGCTCTGGACTTGCATTCCCTGGACGCCTAATGTTATTGAGCATCTCTTCATGTGCTCACGGAGCATTTGTCTATCTTTTTTGGAAAACATCTACTCAAATCCTTCGCTCATTTTTAAATTGGGTTCTTTTTCTATAATGATGCATTTCAGCATCTTGATATATGTTATTGAAACCACTACATAGAAAGTTTTATTTGAATCTACAAATAGAGAGAGAGAGCAAAGAGAGGAACAGAGGGAGAGAGAGAGAGAGAGGGAAAGAGAAAGAGAGAGAATGAGGGGGCGGGGAGAGAGAGAATCTTAAGCAGGCTCCATGCTCAGTGAGGAGCCCAATGTAGGGATTGATCCCACAACCTGGGATCATGACTTGAGCCAAAACCAAGAGTTGGGTGCTCAACCGACTGGGCCACCCAGGCACCCCTTAGAAGTTATATTTTAAAAAATGATAATTAATGTCCAAATCTTGCGCTTAGCTAAATCACCTTCATTGGGTTGTAATATGATGCTTTAAAAACTCCAGTTAACCTTATTTAATTTTTGAAAATATTTATTAATTTTTGAGAGTGAGAAACAGAGGGAGAGAGAGAGAGAGAGAGAGAGGGAGGGAGAGCAGGTGGGGAAAGGGCAGAGAGAGAGACACACACACACACAGGATCTGAAGCAGGCTTTGGGCTCTGAGCTGTCAGCACAGAGCCTGACATGGGCCTCGAACCCATGAACCTTGGGATCATGACCTCAGCAGAAGTCAGACACTTAACCAACTGAACTGCCCAGGTGCCCCACAAGTAAACCTTATTATAGGTATAAGCAAGTATCGATTCCCTATCTGACCCAAGGTCCTCTGCATAATTCACAAGGAAGAATTCAAATCTTGGCAAAGACATTCTATCAACAAAATTTGGAGCTTCCTCAACAACTATAGATAACTTGACCATTTGAATGTTTATGTTTTTGTGACTTTAATGAGGTGAAGCTGAAATAATGGTTGTTTCATAGTTTTATTTTTCTCAGGAGCATTTATGGAGTGCCTACTATAGGCTAGCCACTGTAGCAGGTGCTAAAAATGTGAAGAAACAGAATGATAATGTATCCTTACTTCTAAGCGATGCCCCACACATGTTCATTGCTGATGGTAATATTGCTTGTCCAGTGCAGGTTGGTCCAGGAGAAATGGCAATATACAATTAGTTACTACTTAGCTCTCTGGTCTAGAATGGCTACTTTATATAGACTTTCGGATAAGACAGTCCTTCCTTTCACTCACTCACCCATCCATTCACTCATTCATTCAGCAAACATTTAAATCTTTTTTAAAGTTTATTTTTATTTACTTTGAGAGAGAGAGAGAGAGAGAGAGAGGGAGAAAGGGGGGGGAGAACAAGTGGGGAAGGGGCAGAGAGAGAGGGAGAGAGAATCCCAAGCAGGCTCCGCACTGTCAGCACAGAACTCACGATCCTTGAGATCCCGACCTGGGCCAAAATCAAGAGTCAGACGCCTAACCGACTGAACTACCCGGGTGCCCCTCAGTGAACATGTAGGGTCCCCTGGGTCCAGGATACATTAGTAAATGGTGAGTAATGAGTGCCGCTGGTCTACTTCTGTCATACGAAGAACGGTGACAGTGCATAGGAACAAGCACAGGAACCTGATGTCAGGATGTCACCTGTCACCTGGATTCCAACAGAACCGAGAAGTGGAACTTCAAACCAAGTGGTAATAAACTGTAGCTTTCCAGGGGAACAATCTGAAAATGGGGAAAACATTAGGGAAACTCCATGCATGAACGTCCCCTTTCCCTCACATCCTCCCTTTCTTTTACATGGCACTCTGGGTGAAGAAAGACTTGCGGATCAAAAGAAATATTTAAGACTTTCTTGGGATTTTTACTTACGTGGTCTCCTTTTGTCGTCAGCGCTGCCCTGTCTCCTCCTGTCACATTTGTGGCACCTGTTCCTTGTTCACCAACGCTTGTTTGCACACATGCATTTTCTTGGGCGGGCGAATCAGAAGATGTGCTGGGTCCGTATCAGAATGGGTGGACCTTGGCACAGCGATGAGGCATGAATGCCGAGATCTGAGTACCGAGTACCGTGAAAACAGAATTATTTAAGTTTTATTTATTTATCTGCGCATAAATATATACAAATATGCATACATCTCTAGATCCATGCCTCTGTCTCTCTGTCGGCCTTTTTGTGTGTCTTTCTCTGTTTCTCTGTCTCTTTGAAGGGAAAATTGGAAGAAAATTATATGCATAGGGGTTGTAGAAGAGTTGAAGACACCCTTTACTTTTATTTTATATAATCTTAATTTTGGAAACTGTAAAGATAAGTAGAACATGCAACTTAAAATTTTTTTTAACATTTATTTATTTTGAGAGACAGAGACAGAGCATGAGCAGGGGAGGGGCAGAAAGAGGGAGAGACACAGAACCCGAAGCAGCTCCAGGCTCCGAGCTGTCAGCACAGATCCTGACACGGGGCTTGAACTCATGAACAGTGAGATCATGACCTAAGCCGAAGTTGGACTCTTAACTGACTGAGCCACTAGGTGCCCCAAACATGCAACAATTTTATAAAGCTTTACTGAGATATGGTTTCTATTTTGGTTATAAGTCCTTCATCAGATACATGTTTTGGAAATATTTTCTCTTAGCTTGTTTTCATTTTCTTAAAAGTCTTTGATACTGTCTTGTTGGAGAATTAACCCTTTGATCATTGTTCCATGGCCATCTTTCTTCTTGATGACTTCCTGGCTGGATCTGCTGTGTCAGAAATTCATGCAGCTACTTCTGCTTTCTTGTGACTAGCATCTTGTGATTAGCTAAGGCATACTTTTCCCTACTTACTTTTAATCTATATGCATCTTTATATTTAAAGTGAGGTGTTTTGGGTAGACAACAAATACTTTTTTCTTCCACTTTGACAATCTATCTTTTAATTGGTGCATTGAGACCATTGAGCTGCAAAGTGATTATCAATATACTTGAATGAGTGTCTATCATATTTGTTACTATTTTCTATTTGTTGTCCTTGTTTTTTCTTCCTGTTTTTATCTTCCACTCTTTTTTTTTTTTTTTTGCCTTTTATGGTTTCCACTGAGTCTTTTTTTGCAATTCCATTTTCTCTCCTTTCTTAGTGTATTAGCTTTCCAATTTCTTTTTACCTTTTTTCCTTGTAGTTACCCTAGACTTTCCAATGTACATTTACAAGTATTCTGAGTCCACATTCAAGTAACACCATCCCACCTGATGGGTGATGTGAGTACCTTACGGTAACAAACTAATCCTTTCATGCCTCTTGTTCCTTCTATCATTTTAATAATTTATTTCACTACTATGTAAATATAATAAGCTTATATGTATGTAAGAACACATATACACATATGTTCATATATGTAGAGGTATACATAATTGAATATATTGTTGTTCTTACTATTTTGAACAAACTTTTTGTTAGATCAATTAAGAATAAAGAAAATTAAAGTTTAAGAAAAAGAAAAAGACAAATTTATTTTCCCTTACCTTATTCCTTCTTTCATGCTTTTCTTTTAAGTAGATCTAAGTTTCTCACTCTAGCATGATCTTTCTCTCTAAAGAACTTCTTTTTTTTTAAAGTTTATTTATTTTTGAGAAAGAGAGAGAGAAAGAGAGATCGTGAGCAGGGGATGGGCAGAGGGAGAGAGAGAATCCCAAGCAGGCTCCTCACAGTGAGTGCAGAGCCAAAGTGGGGCTCAAACTCACGAACCTCAAGATCACAACCTGAGCTGAAATCAAGCGTAACCTACTGAGCCACCCACGTGCTCTTAAATAACTTCTTTTGACAGATCTTGCAAGGCAGGTGGGCTGGCAACAAATTCCTTCAATATTCGTTTGTCTGAGAAAGTCTTTATCCCTCTTTCACTTTAAAAAGATAAAATTTTCAAGGTACAGACTTCTAGGTTGGTGATTTTATTCTCTCAACTCTAGGCGTTCACCCACTCTCTTCTTGCGTGTGTGGTTTCTGTGGGAAAGGTGATATCATTCGTACCTTTGCTCTTCCCCAGGCAAGGGGACGTTTCCTCTGGCTTCTTTCAGGACTTTTTCCTCTTTTCTTTATCTTTGATTTCTTGGACCTTGGAAATGATATGCCGAGGTGGAGTGGTTATTTTTTTTTTTCTTTTGTGGGTTTTTTTTGGACATTTATCCTGCTTGGTGTTCTCCGAACTTCCCGAATCTATGGCTCAGTGTCTGACATTAATTTGGGGGAAGATTCTTAGTCATTATTGTCTCAAATATTTTTTCCGTTCCTTTTTCTCTTCCTTCTCGTGGTCTCCTTATTATGCGTCTAAAACGTTCTTTGTAGTTGTCCTGCGACCCTTAGAAAGAGTCAGTCTACCTTGTCTTCTCGGTCTTTGTTCTCTTCGCGTGTCAGTGTTTGAGGGTTCTAGCGGTGTTTCGGCCAGCCCAGAGATCCTTCCCTCAGCTGCGGCAAGTGTACTAACGAGCCCATCAAAGGCATTCCTCATTTTTGTTACGGTGCTTTTATTTCCAGCATGTCTTTCTAGTTCTGTCCTAGGATCGATCTCTCTGTTTAGATTCCATGAAAGCCCTTACATATTAATCATAGCTGTTTTAAACTTTTGGTCTGGTAATTCCAACATCTCTGCCATGTCTGACTCTGATACTTGCTCGTCTCTTCCAATTGCCTCTCGCTATGCCTCACAATTTTTCCTTCAGAGCCAGACACGAGGTACCTGCTGAAGGGAACTGCCATCAGTAGGCCTTTAGAGCTGAGGTGTGGGGGCGGGGAGCATTCCCTAGCCCCAGGTAACCCTGATGTGAGCATGTTCCCTTACGCTGATGTAGGGGTGGAGATCTTGAAGATTCTGGGATGATGCCCACGTTTTTTGGAGGGTGCCTGGAAGGGATATTTCCATGATCATTGGAAAGGGAATTGTGCGGGGAGGGGGGGTGGTCAGTTCGTTTGTGGATACGTTGTCTTTGGGATGCTTGTGGACTCCCAGGTGTAAGTGGATTATAGATATTTGGCGCCCCGATACACCCGAGCTGGGGAAGTAGATTCAAACTCGTACACCGTGAGAGAAGAGTAATTGCTTGTGTGGAATTGTGGCTGCAACGGAAAGAAGAGCTCAGTGTTTTGTTTTTGTTTCGACAGGAAGTCAGAACTCCGGATGGAAGCGTCCTCACTGTAGACAACGCCTCTGTGATGTGTCCTTCCTCAGAGCGGAGCTGCGTTAGGGGGTAAACCCGGTTCGCTTACTTCGTACCTCACCTTGCTGCTAAACGCGCTTCAGGTAGCTTTCAAGGGTGGACGGTGCGTGAGAAGATGAGGTGGTTTGATGACAGTGACGTGAAGGAGGAGGAGGAGAAGGAGGGTGAGAAAGAAGGAGGAGGAGGAGATGAGAGGAGAGGAAGAGGAGAAGGGAGGGAAGAAGGTTGGGGACAAGCTGTAGACTAGGAGGAAGTTAACGTGAGTTCTACTAAGGCCTGCAGGTGTTCTAGGCGTCGGGGGACATTCTGGTAGCTCATGTGACAAAGGAGGTATATAAAATATTATATTATTATATTAATTATTATTATTATTATTTATTCGTACTTATTTTATTATTTATCTTTAACATAGAATATATTATATTTAAACATTATATTAATATATTATTAACATACATTAATATATTACATATTACTAAATATTGACACATAACATTCATATATTATATATTAATGTATAACATTGATATACTATATATTACTAATATATTTAAATGTATAGTATTAAACATAAATGCTTATATATTTATATATTATATACTTAGAATATGTATCTATACATATTCTGGATTTAACATTGGAGCAGATCTGGGGCTAATATCTGGCAAGCATCCAGAATAAAGAATTACATTCTCTGAGGCGCCTCAGTGGCTCAGTCCGTTGAGCGTCTGGCTTCGACTTGGGTCATGATCTCTCAGTACGTGAGTTTGAGCCCCGCATCGGGCGCTCCGCTGTCAGCACGAACCCGCTTCGGATCCCCCGTCCCCTCTGTCTCTGCCCCTCCCCTGCTTGCCCTCTCCCCCAAATAAGTAAATATTAAAAAAAAAAAAATGAGTTACATTCTATGTAACATCACGACCCCCTCAGCTGTGTCTCCACAGCAGGCAGGAGCGTGTTCCGACGAGGCCACGCTCGCCCGTCCTGGGCGTCCGTCCACGGAGCTGCGGGAGGCGGCAGGCGCAGAATCCGCACTCGCTTCCGACTGTGCAGGCGAGGCGCCCGCGGGACACGGGCTTTCCTCTGCCTCTCCAAGTTACTACCTCCGACGCGGGAACGTTACTGCCGTCAGAGACGATGGACAAAGATGCCAGGCCGTGACTGCTTGTGACTGGTGGCGTCGGCTCCTGATTCGTGAGTCGATCCTGGCAATCCCATTGCCTGAGGATTCTTCAGTATTCGTGCATCAGTCGGATGGTGGTGTGTTGGATTCCCGCTGTTTTGCCTGTTTGCATATTCCTCGGCTGGCTGCGAGCTGTCAGGGCCCAGGGTGACCCACTTCCAGACCCCAGAAATGCAATAATTTCAACAGCGTTATTTATTTTAACAATAATCAGTGTAAGCTGATGTCAAAAATAGATGCAGTTTGGTATACATAATTCTACAGTGTGCAAACTTGATTTGGGGACCACACTTTGCTGGATTTTCTAGATCTAGGAATAGATTTTATGATGTCTGGAAGAGAGTGAGTGGTCTGCATGGCCTCCAGTTCATTTTTCCTCCTCGTAAATAGTCTAGAGAGCCACCAGTTTGAGAATCGGGGAAATTTTGTTATAGTTTTGCCTGAACTGTTTGTTCAGGGACTTGGAACAAGTCGAGGAGCATCTGCAAGCTTCTGCTCCTCTACGGCTTTGCGCCCGGGACCTGCGGACCTCACTCCTCCAGGAGCCTGTCCGGGGCTGTGCCCCGAAGATCCGGAGCCAGAAAGGCACTTGTGTGCACTGCTTGCATCCGGACTTGGTCAGCAGCTCAGAAAGTGAAGGTCTTGTCCACTGTGCAACCCCAGGGCTCGCTGACCACTCCAGCTAACGGATCAGTTTTCTTTTTTAAATTTTTTTTAATGTTTATTACTTATTTTTGAGGGAAAGACAGAGTGCGAGTTAGGGAGGAGCAGAGAGGGAGACACAAAATCGGAAGCAGGCTCCAGGCCCTGAGCTGTCAGCAGCACAGAGCCCGACCGACCATGGACCATGAGATCATGACCTGAGCCAAAGTCAAATGCTTAACCAACTGAGCTGCCCAGGCACCGTGATGGATCAATTTTCTGCCTTACCCTTCGTAGGTCTCTAACCACACTCTTCCCAATATGATCATGTGTTTTTATGTAGGTTTTCCAAACGGATTGGTGATATTTCCCCTGCAGGCATCAGGTTTTCACACTCACTGTTAATTAGAAGGCCCCCAGTAGAGCAGGGGAAGGGGACGGGTCCACTCTGCTCGGTGCCAGAGGCGACTGCGGTCCGTGGTTTCAGCTCGTTGCCGATCCAGGTTGAGGTGAACATGGCCCACTTGGTTCGTTTCAGATCGCTCATTACGCACCCGTGGATGGCGCTTCGTGAAGGAACACAGGTTGCCCACGTCTAGGATCCTGGGCCTCACGGCGGAGCACTGACAGTGCATCTTGTCAGCGGCTGCTTCTAGACATGAATTAAGAATCTTCCAGACAAAGCGTCTTGTCAATCTGCAGTTTGCAAATTTGCATAAATAGGATTTTCGATGTGATGGCTTGGAGCAGCCCCACGTGAGCTTTGTCACCGGGTGCGGCGCTCATCTGCAGAGGACGGCTGAGATATTTATAGTGAAACCACGGGCCACGCTGATTCCAGGGCCAACGAGGCAGATCTTGCAGAAGTGGCGGGCCGTGGGTTGGGGAGTGCCAAAAGTGCAAAGGAAAGGGATTCAGTATTTTTGTTGTTGTTGTTTGATTTTTGTTTGGTTTCTTTTGTTTTGTTTTGATTTGTTTTTTGTCCATAAAAGGGCAAGAAATAGATTCTCAGTTGCTTGTTGTCAGCTGCCTGAGCCACCCACCGGCACTGTTTGCCCCGCCCGTGATTTAGGGAGGGGATGGCTGAGGGACAGTTTATCCAGTCAAATCCCCTCACTGCAAAAATGAGGAAGGTGGATTTCAGAGGTGTGAAGGGGTCTCTCTGAGATAACACAGCTGGTTGACAATCGATCCAAGAGTATGAAATCATTACATGGTGAAAATAGGAACGTGATACGGTCTTCCTGTCAATTTCCAAGTCTGTGAAAGTGCTATTTTTTCACTTCCTAGCTGTCATGTCATAAGTATATAGTACCTGATGATTTCCTAATTTGTGCACCAAATGCATTATTTTCTTGAAAATCATTTCCCCACCCACTTATCAAAAATGCCACGCATGCCAGTGACTCGGTGGGCTTCTGACATGGGCTTTGCAAAATTTGGTTGACGTGGGACCACAAGGGATTCAAAGACAAGAAAAGTCCTCATCTGAAGGCGCATCCCATAGTTCATTCAAATATGCATTTCTGGAAGGATACAAGGATTAGCCCATTTTAAATAGGGAGCATGAGGAGAACAGACTGAGACCCAGAGGGAGAGGGAGTCTGGGCAGCAAACAGCACAACGTTTAGTTGCTTTAAGCCAGTTAATAGGCACTGAGCTTCTCTTATGTTTACAGACCTTGCTAATTAAAGGTGGAGGCTCTGGAGACCAAAGTAGCAGCCCCTGTGGAACACAAAGGCCCAGGGGCACCGGGGCGGCTCAGTCAGTTAAGCGTCGACTTAGGCTCAGGTCATGACCTCACAATTTTTGGGTTCAGGTCCCCAGTCGGGCTCTGTGCTGACAGCTCAGAGCCTGGAGCCTGCTTCGGATTCTGTGTCTCCCTCTCTCTCTGCCCCACCCCCTCTCATGTTTCTCTCTCAGAAATAAATAAATATTAAAAAAATTAAAAAAAAAATAAGGACCCAGAAATACACATTCTTGTCGTTCTCTCTTGTGTTTTACTCCTTGAGATTTAAATGCATCGAACTGGCTCCAGTGAAACAGGTCATGTTACTCTTTCCATTTCTCTTTTCAGGTGTTTTTCATTCCTGGAAAGAGACGGAGGATGCTGGCTCTGGCTCAGAAGTTGAATAAAGCTTGTGATCACAAACAGTCAGCGTTAGCTCTTGCTGACACACCAGCGGGGGAGGGGATGCTGCACCATCACCGCGTCAGAGCAGGGACCTGTGGGTGTTGGGTGACACATGGGATGCAGGACAGTTGCTTCTCCAGGTGGTGGGTTGGGCTGATGGGTCTTTGTGGCATTTTCTGAGGGAGAGCATTTCTTCCTTCGTAGACTTGGGTGCTGATGTGTTTAGGTGTGCAATTACGTGCCGGTATCTTGGGAGTAACTGGTAAGGCAGGCCGGTGAAGGGGTCTCTGTTGTCTCTCCTTCAAGAGCTCACACGTCACCCATAACTTAAACCCTGCCGTGTCCTGGGAGCTCTGCTAGGAACTATGGGGATGCCAAAGCCAAGAAGACACGGATGAGTCCTATACCCAGGAACAGGGGAGATCCTGATTCATCTGAAAATATAAAATGTTACTTTCTCCGCTCAATGTATTTAAACATTGAGATCACGGGGCACCTGGGGAGCTCAGTCCGTTAAGCATCTGACTTGATTTCAGTTCAGGTTTTCATCTCACGGTTCATGAGATCAAACCCACGTCAGGCCCTGTACCGTCAGCAGAGAGTCTGCTTGGGATTCTTTCTTTCTTTCTCCTTCTCTCTCTGCCCCTCCCCTGCTCGTCCTCTCCCCCTCCCCACCTCAATAAATAAATAAATAAATAAAACAAGTATTTAAACATAAATAAAAAACATTGAGACCATATCAGAATATGCAGAAAATATTTTTTCTTTTATGACACCATGTGGGTCACCTCTTAGAGTATCATTTTTTTCAACCTTGACAGCGTCAGAACTGTGAAAATGATGACCCCCCCCCCCGCCTCTCCCTCCCAAACAGCACACCCCGTCCACTGGAATGGAGCTCAAGAATATGATTCTGATGTAGGTCGTCACACTTCGAGAAGAAAACCCTATCTTAGAATAATCTAGCATCTCTTATTTCTAGTCTGGGCATTAGACTGGAAACTTATTTAAACATCACTTCATTAGCTCCAGAGAAGCAACATCTTTGCTCTCCTTTTGGTTTCATAGAATCTATATATTGGTAATGTCCAAACTTCGGTGAAGCCATGAGTCTGTAAACATCATACTGAGGTGAGGAGCCTCTGAACCGTCTTACGGCCTTTTGGGAAAAAGAAGCTTTGTCACATTAATCTGATCTCTCTTCTCTGGCAGAATGAAAAACATTCTGGTGAACCAGGAGGGCGAGGGCATTAGTGCACGCTGGCGGAAACAGGCTTCGTAACCAGAATGCTCCTGGGGCCCAGGTGGCAGCAGCAAGAGCAGAAACACAGACAAACACAAAGAGAGGCGACTCCACACGGGATCCAGCGTCACTGTCCTGGCTGCCCTCCCGCACTGCCTCTGCTTTGTCCTACGGCTTCTCTGAGTGATTTGGCAGGGTTTTATTTTATTTTACTTTATCTTATTTTATTTTATTATTATTTTTAAAGTTTATTTATTTTGAGAAAGAGAGACAGTGTGAGTAGGAGAGGAACAGAAAGAGAGAGAGGGAGAGAGAGAATCCCAAGCAGCCTCTGCGTGTGGAGCCTGATGCGGGGCTTGAACTCATACCTGTGAGATCATGACCTGAGCCGAAACCAAGAGTAGGATGTTTAACCCCCGAGCCTCCCAGGCACCCCTATTTTATATTTCTAAAAGAGGGAAGGAGAATTACTTCTTGAGTGAAGACTGAACGGGGTTACCGTTCATCCGCAATCGTCGGATCCCTGGGTGTGTCAGTTTGGTCTTCAGACAGGAGACGATCAGGGGGATTAAGTTTAAAGACGGTCACTTGGGTTCGAGGCCGGTCCCCGGGGAGCCCTTCCCAGGACTCTCTGCGGAGGAAGGACAGGCTGAGCAGGGCCTCCCACAGTCCTCACCGCAATGGAGGCCCACGTCAGGGTGAGTCCAAGAGTTCCCCTCAGCTGGAATTATATTTAGATGGGAAATGCCGACCTTGTTGATTTTCATTCTGCTGTGTTTAATACCTTCTGAATGTGGGCTGTTTAAAAAAGCAAGGCACCCTATTCAGAGCAGCATATAAATTACGAAGCACATTTAATATGGAAATTGAACACATTTTGTGAAGTGACCATAGGCATCTGGAGAACACAGATTTGTAACAGCCCCTAACGCAGCAGCCCCATAACTCCGGTTTGGGCAGGAAAGGACGGGTGAGAGGGTAAAGGTGGTGTGTGAGGTCATGGTGGCCCTCTCGCCCTCTCTGACAGCTGGTGCGTCAGCTGTCCGCTGCGGCATGGCACATGACTCCCAAACCTACAGAGGAAGACAACACCCGCTGCCGCACACCAGTTTTGAGGGTCAGGCTTCTGGGAACCGCTTAGCTGGGGCTTCCGGCTCAGAGTTTCTTCTGCGGTTACAGCCGTGGGGCTGGCCGAGGCTGCGGTCACCTGAGATCGGCCTGTGACTCCCTCACATGGCTGCTGGCGGGGGAGCCTCAGCTCCTCGGCACGTGAGCTGCTCTGTGGGGCTGCTCAGGACTGGACAGGTGGCTTCCCACAGAGTGAGCAATGGGAGTGGGGGAGAGGGAGAGAAGGAGAGAGTGAGGAAGACAGAGGTGGGGGAGAAAGGGAGAGGGAGGGAGAGAGGGAGAGAATGTGGAGGTGTAAACACAGTGACTTTTACACCATCATCTTATAAGTGACATATCATTTCTGCACACTCTCTTGGTCACAGGGGCCACTCCTAGTACTATGGCAGGTGGCTTCATTGGCGGTATCATGACCTTATTAGAGCCACCTAGATCCTTCTCATACTCTGACTATTTGATGCATGAATTCATTTGGAAAATGAGACCCATCATCTTTTCCTGTTTGGCTCCATTAAATGAAAGTACGAAAAGCACTAATATACTTCTTTTTTTCCAATAAATAGGGGGCAACAAAAATCCCTATAACACACATAATGAAATGGGACACGGTTTTGTAAACTTGGACCTCCTTGGCTGTGGCCTCACAGCCTCCTGACTATGAAGTGCTAGAGCCCAGTTGAAGTGTGGATGGATCCTTTGAGCTGGAGGCTGAGAGCAGCAAACCTTGGCAGAGACGGTGCAGGAGATCAGAACCCTAGGATTTCCCAGACGCCCTCCTTGTGTGGCGTTAAAGCCTTTGAGTCCTTTCAGTACAGAGGGTGGAGCAAAGCAGGTGGGGGGGTCCAAGCAGGTGTGGACAGAAAAAAGCTTGGGTAGAAATGTCTAGAGGACTTACCAGTAAGTCAAGGAGGAAATGGGTCCGAATCACGTTCCCCAGCAAATCCGCATGGACTAGAGTCGGTGATTCTGGGTAAAAATCACAGGAGTTGATCTTTTGTTGTTTCCCCCCAAACACCGTTTCACCAGTTCAAATAATTCCCGCTCTGGCTGGCCTCCGGGCCCACAGCAGGCGTGCCTTGTCACCAGCACACGGCCAGGGTGTCTAACGAGGTGGGGCCATTGCAGGATAGGATTAGCGATTACCTAAGATTATGTTCAGTCCTCAGGCTGTAAGAGGCTTACGCAGCGTGGAGATCTGTGTAAATGGTATTAACTTCAGCTAATTAGGACCCCTCCAAACCTGAGAAATCTGAATTCCAGAGGCAGAGATGAGAACCCTTGGATCTGTTTGCTGAATTACAAAGCAGCTTACAGTTGCCTGTGGCTGGGGCTTGTCTAAATCCTTGCGTCCTCAAGGGTTTAGCGGAGGATAGACTTTACAGCCTGAACAGAACAACCCTCCACAGACACTTGGACTTATCCGCTGAGGTCGTTAAGATTTTGACTGTTGGACTGTAAATGTTCAGACTGGGTCCGCCCAGTTCAGACCAGTTAAAAATGCAGAGTCCCACTTCCCATCACTAAAGGAGACAAGCATTTATGGATATGATACCACCCCCTTCGGGTGAGAACGGCACCGGTGATTCTTTCTGGATGTCCCAGGCGCAGAGGTGCCACCTCGGGGGTCCTGCTTTCCTTCAGACTGTGCCTGACTTTAGAACAAAGCTAGGGGACACCGGGTGGCGGTGGCTGAGCCAGGTGAGCGTCTGGCTCTTGATTTCTGCTCAGGTCGAGGTCTCATGGTTCATGGGGTCTGCATTGGGCTCTGTGTTGACAACATGGAGCCTGCTTAGTATTGTCTCTCTCCCTCTCTCTCTCTGCCCCGCCCCCAAACAAACAAAATACAAACAAACATTAAAACAAAAAGAACGATGCTAAACAAACATCAGGGCATCGTCTCCTTTCTTAGGTTCGGTTCTTACAGACCATCCCTAACCTTTGCTGAGAGGGACATATTCGAGCTTCCTTGGGTGTGCAGGTTTCGGGGCTGGTTCCTGTCAGGGTGTGTGTATGCCTGGCTGCACAGCACCTCTGGGACACCGTCTAGGTCAGTGTCCTTGGTTCCCCTCTCTGACTGCCGCTGGCTGACCTTCCGAATTCTAGGCCACACGGGGCTAACGGAGGGTGTGGGAGTCCTGTCCTGGTTGGGAACAGGTGTGGAAAACTGGGCCTTCACCACCGCGTTAAATACTTCCTTCCCTCTAGAAATCTTGCTCTTCCCTCGAGTGCAAGAAAGTGTGCCCCAGACAGGCACACCCACCACAGAGGCAAGGGTAACTACTTCATGCTGACTTTGTCTGTCCTAGACAACTCCTGGCTTATTTGCATGGATGTCTAGGGTGCTGGCTAAGAACTCAAGCTCTGGGTCACACTCTCTGTGTCTGAAGACTCTCTCTCTCCTCCATGTCTGACCTTGAGCAACTTGCTTAACTGCTCTATGTCAGTTTCCTCATCAGAAAAGTGGATATCTATCATCGACCATCCATCGTAATCTGATCTATCATCGATTGATCTATCATCTTATGTGTCTGTCTATCTATCTATCTATCATCAAATATCTATCCATACCTCATAGGTTGTTGTGAAGATTAAACAGGTTACTATATGCAAAGTGCTTAGAACAGTGCCTGGCATATAATGTATAATAAACGTTAACTTTTAAAATTGTCTGGAAGTGCCCTTAAAACGGCCCCTGATAGCAACTAATATTTTCTTCCTCCATTTTTCTTGTTTGCATGTACGCCCTGCTGTGCTGCTTTTGTCTTTAACTGCTGTGTATAGTTAGCTCACTTTGGCAGCACATATTCTAAATTTTTTAATGTTTTTTATTTATTTTTGAGAGACAGAGAGAGACAGCATGAGCAGAGGAGAGTCAGAGAGAGAGGGAGGTACAGAATCTGAAGCAGGCTCCAGGCTCTGAGCTAGCTGTCATCACAGAGCCCGACGTGGGGCTTGAATCCATGAACCGTGAGATCATGACCTGAGCTGAAGTCAGATGCCCAACCGACTGAGCCTCCCAGGTGTCCCAGCAGCACATATTCTAACCATTGTGTATGTGTTCCTCCCTATTGTCCTGCAGAGCAGGGAAGAAAGTTGGAAATATTATAAAATTGTCAATTCTGACTCAATAAGTAGATCTGTATATTTAACAAAACTCCAACCAAAATCTTAATGCTTGGCCTTTAGAACTGGACAACACTTAGGGCGTCTGGGGGGCTGAGTCAGTTGAGTCTCTGACTTCAGCTCAGTTCTTGATCTCACAGTTGGTGAGTCTGAGCCCTGCACTGGGCTGTCTGCTGTGAGTGTAGAGCCCACTTTGGATCATCTGTCTACCCTCCCCTCCAACCCCCTCCCCGGGCCTGTCCTGCTTGCACGTGCTCTCTTTCTCAAAAATAAATGTTTACTTATTTTTGAGAGAGAGAGAGCAAGAGAAGGTGTGAGAAGGGGAGGGTCAGAGAGAGAGGGAGACACAGAATCCGGAGCAGGCTCCAGGCTCCGAGCTGCCAGCACAGGGCCTGACACGGAGCTCGAATTCGCAAATGGAGAGAGCATGACCTGAGCTGAAGTTGGATGCTTAACCGACTGAGCCCCCCACATGCCCCAAACGTGTCTTTAAGAAAAGAACAGGACAAGACTTTGGAATTTATAATGTAGAAGAGCATGGAAATAACGGGATACCTGTCAGTGAATAATGCGGCCCCGTGCCCTGTGGGACGTGGGGCTAATCCCCCCAGCGGGCGTGCAGACTCCGCAGGCTACACGCACACACGCAAAGACAAAGGACACAGCGATTCAACAAACCGGGAGAGATGCTAGTGCATCGTCAGGCTTTAAGAAACATTCCGATGCAGCTGCCTTCCCTCCCCCACCCTTTTCCCACTTTGGGGGATGTGCCTTGTGAACCATGGAAATATCTCGCTGGCTGTCAGAGGAGACCAGGCAGAAGGGTACCCAAGGTGTCTTTTCTGTCGCCTGGTGCAGAGCTGAAGCTGGCGTGTGCGGCCCAGGAAGGCGGGTGCACGGCACTCATCTACCCCCCCACCCCCAACGATGCAGACCCACTAATGCAGCATCTCCAGGGAAGTTTCAGACCTTAAACAGCCCAGCCCACCTCATCCTTCTATTGGTCAGGAGGACACTCCGAGCATCCCCAGAGGTCAGCCTGGAGTGTCCCAGCCCAGCTCTGAGAGCCACGCTCCCGCCCAGCTCTCGGGCATACTTTAAAGCTACAAGAGTCACAACGTCGTGGGCTGGTGAAGATCTAGACCAATACATATTAAAATTGGCGCCGCACATAGTGAGGAAGGGATAAATCATTCAGTAAACTATATCTCAGTACACTCTAGGCATTTGCTGGTTTTCTGAAGCAATTATTTCTATTGAATGATAGAAGTGACCTTTACTTTACCTCTTGGTAGCTTGGGGACTCTTCTGATGGTGATATTTCAGTAAGATGTCAAGAATAGGCAGATTTTGGGAAAAATGTATTATTGCAGTTTTCTGTCAAATTTTCAAAACCATACTATCGTACATGACTGCGGCATAGATATTGGAGAAGCAGGACACACAGACACACAGATTTGTTTGATGTTAATTTTCACTGGAAGTTCATGAAATTTACTAAGGAATCTCTTCTCACTTGATATTTTGGATTTTTTAAAAAAATATTAGCCAAATGCATGTCTAATCATGAACTTTAACTCCTTTATTTCTTAGTCTCTCTTTTTATGTATCAATGTTTTTACAGGCATGCTTAAAAATGTCTTTTAAAAGTACAAGTTTATGGGCGCCTGGGTGGCTCAGTTGGTTGAGCATCTGCCCCTTTTTAAAAAAATAATTCTTAATGTTTTTATTTATTTTTGAGAGAGAGAGAGAGACAGTGTGAGCAGGGGAGGGTCAGAGAGAGAGAGAGGAAGACACAGAATCTGAAGACAGGCTCCAGGCTCTGAACCAGCTGTCAGCACAGAGCCCGACGCGGGGCTCGAACCCACGAACCATGAGATCATGACCTGAGGCGAAGTCGGAAGCTTAACCAACTGAGCCCCCCAGGCGCCCTAGGATCTGACTCTTGACTTCAGTTCAGGTCATGATGTTGTGGTTTGTCAGTTCAAATACAGGGCCTGCTTGGGATTCTCTCTCTCGTGCTCTCTCTACCCTTCCTCTGCTGGTTCTCTCTCTCCCTCTCTCTCTCTCTCAAAATAAATAAATAAACTTTAAAAAATAAAGGTACAAATCTACTATATTTATCATCTTCAACATATTTGTTAGTTATTGTTTGTACTTGTTGAGGACTGCGCTCAGCTCTGTCTTCTAGGTCTGCTTCTGGGACAGGAGGTTTCTTGGACCTGAGCATACATAGGCTGGTCATCAGAAAATTGCCTAGGGGCGCCTGGGGGGCTCAGTCAGGTAAGGGTCCAACTTTGGTTCAGGTCATGATCTCATGGTCCATGAGTCTGAGCCCTGCATCAGGCTCTGTGCTGACAGCTCAGAGTCTGGAGCATGCTTCTGATTCTGTGTCTTCCTCTCTCTGCTCCTCCCCCACTTGCTCTCTGCCTCTCTTTCTCTCAAAAATAAATAAACATTTAAAAAAATTAAAAAAAAAGAAAACTGTCTGTTTCTGGAGCAACCAGGTGGCTCAGTCGGTTAAGCATCTGACTCTTGGTTTCTGCTCAGGTCATGATCTTACAGTTGGGTTTGTGAGATCAAGCCCTGACTGGGGCTGAGTGCAGGATCCTCTCTCTCCTTCTCGCTCTCTTTCTCTATCAAAATAAGTGAACTTAAAAATAATTGTCTAAACCTAACAGAGGACCATAGGGAGGGGAAGGGGGAAAGAGAGCTGGGGAGAGCAAGGGACACAAATCATGAGAGACTATTGAATACTGAAAACGAACCATGGACTGAAGGGGGAGGGGGAGGAAGGGAAGGGGGTGATGGTCATGGTGGGGGGCACTTGTGGGGAGAAGCACTGAGTGTTATATGGAAACAAAATTTGACAATAAACTATTATAAAAAAATAACACAATTTATTTCCAGGCATGTGTTTTAAACAGTATTAACTTTGTTATATTAAGTGCTACATAAATTACAAAAAAACAATAATTGTCTACTTCCTAATTATCACAAGCCGATACCTTGGCATTCCACGTTACACTCTGCTGGCCTGGCCTCCAGAAGGCTGGGTTAGTTTAAATTTTTTTTTTTTAGTGTTTGTTTATTTTTGAGAGAGAGACAGAGAGAGAGAGAGAGAGGTGGCACTGAAAGAGAAAGAGACAGAGAATTGGAAGCAGGCTCCAGGCTCTGAGCTGTCAGCACAGAGCCTATCGCGGGGCTCAAACTCAATGAACTGTGAGATCATGACCTGAGCTGAAGTCAGACGCTTAACCAACTGAGCTCCTTAGGTGTCCCAAACTGGGTTAGTTTAAATCAGTTCCTGGAGCTTTTCTTCTTGTTCTTCATCCTCCGGAACTGAGACAAAAAGGAGCATGTCGCAGCACAGGTCGGACAAGACGGTCCCGCACAATGACAGGGCTGGTGCACATGAAGACTGGCAAGGTGTCTTCAGGGTCGTTGCTGGCCAGAAACACTCCACCACAATTTTGTTCATATCATGGTAACTATGTCCTTGCTTTGTAGTGTTTGGGGCACAGGCTCTGTCTCTCTCTGCTCTGGTTTTATACTGATGCTCAGCCAAACACACTTGCGCATTTTATTAGTCAAGACACACGTGCAAGGGAAGGAGCACTGTCAGTGGAAAACTGCAGATGAAGACAGGAACAGGTGTCGTCAGCACAAATGTGCCTTTGCCTCCCCTTCATGCACTAGGAAGCTTCATCAGCGATGGCTTTAGATGACGGGCTCCCAATCTCACCACCCAGTAGTCACAGCATTCCCAACTCCCCTCTGTCCACTAATTTACCGCATGTAATGTGTCCTTTGTGGAGCAAAAGAGTAGCTGCACGAGAGGTGCTAAAGCAAGAGGAGGGATGAAAAAAGCTTCACCTTCTCTGGCAAACATGGACCCCGGCATTCTTATCCCATTTCTACTCCGTGTCCGCGTCTGCGGCATGTTGCTCCTGAAGAAGGCGGCAGCTGGGGAATTTGTGGGACGATGACGCCGATGTCTCAGACGGAAACACTGACCTCGATATGATGAAACGACAAAGTGAACAGATTCAACCTCTAATGTTCATGGAGATCTTGGTTTCCTTCTTATCTTGAAGCGAATTAGGTAAACGCCTGCTGCCAATGTGAAGGAAACCTTTTAATGTCGCATAAGTGTGTGTATGCATTAAATATTATGTAATTATATAAATTGGGCATGTATAGATGTTTCCTGTATTAATTTTATAAGGCAAAACAGGATACCTGGAGAATGAAACCCACGTGCTATTTAAAATACAACAGATGTGGGAAGACCATGTTTAAAATAGCACGTCTTTAAGGTGAGCATGCCTCCTGAGTGCATGAGCAGCGGCAGCAGAAGGAGAAGAAAAAACGTGGGGAGGGAAGTCAGGAGAGCAAGATGTGCTGTGATTTTTTTTTTTTTTTTTTTTGGCCACGAACAGGCTCATCTCGCCCTTGGTAAACTGAGGGTGTTGGGTTAGATGCAGTCAGGCTCTAGCATTGCTCTGAGTTGTTGGCACACCCTGGCCTCAGTGCTGGAGGGGAGGGATTTTCAAAGTCTCATGAACTACTGGGCAAGAAGCATCATGCAGAACCGACACTCAATTTTGCCTGATGCAAATCTTCAGGTTAAAAAAAAAAATTGTTTCAAAAACTATGCCAGGCATTTTCATCATTGATTCTTTTAAAATATCCCCATTTGGGGTGCCTGGGAGGCTCAGTCGGTTGTGTCCAACTCTTGATTTTGACCCAGATCATGATCTCGGTTCGTGCATTAGAGCCTCACATTGCGCTCTGTGCTCACAGCTTGGAGCCTGCTTGGGATTCCCTCTCTCTGCCCCTCCCTGACACATGCTCACTCTCTCTCTCTCAAAATAAATAAATGAATGTAAAAAGAATAAAATAGCCCATTTAACATCTGAAGAAACTAAGAGAGATACTTTTTATTGACTTAGCTAAGACCATACAAGCAAAAAAAAAAAAAAAACAAAAACAAAAGCCAAACACACACACACACACACAGTTTTTCAAATTCCCTGCTCATTGGCAAGAATTTACCGACACGGCCATCATCCCAATAATCAAAGATAAAAATTGAGATTTTGTTGTTTGCAAGAAAGAAGATGGATGCTGGGGCAGAAATCAAAGTTCCAACATGTAACACATAAGGGTTCCAGAAGGAGATAACACAGTAACACCGAGAAAAATTTCCGGAATTGAAAAAAGGCATCGGTCTTGAGTGTGAAAAAACACAAGAAGTCTCAGTCATAACACATGAAACCAAACTTAGTCATAGGTAGGTACATTATTGGAAAACTGTGAACCATCAAATACAGAGACAAATATCTAAACAGCTATCAAAGATGTCTACTCTTCAGGGTAAAGGAACATCCTGAGATAATGAAGCAGGTGAGCCATTGTGTTACGTGAATAACGGGAGTGGCTGGAATCAGAGTCTCTTCATGGGTCTTCCTAGAAACAAGAGTCATAAAGGAGCATGAGTCTCACAAAAGCCCCCCATCCTAACTGCTAGAGGGCGAGAATACCAAAAATGTCAATGACCTAAAGAAGTAAATGTCAAAATCCAGATGAGTTTCCATCGCGGTCACAAGCCATTAGTTACAGAAAACAGGGGAGGGGCGGCGTCAGCGACCCGGTGAGTAATAGGAGACGAGAGTGGAAATTCACAATGAAATACGGACAAAATCACTCTCAGAAAGAGAAAGTCCGACCCCGAGACAACACGGCTCAACCTTGGTCGGAGACTGGCTCCGGGGGTAGGGATTCGACTGTGCAACACTGGGTTTTGTGGCTTCAAGGAAACGCTGCCTCTTGAGGAGAATCAGGTCTGTAAGGGGGGTGCCCTCAGAGGGTGTCGGGGTAGAGAGAGAAGGAAGACAAAGAAGGTTTACGGGCGCATCCAGCTGTCGCCTTCTGCAGTACCAAAGTCACTGGTTAATAAGTTTGGTTTTACTCACCTGGTGAGAGAGAAAGTTGGTAATAAGGAGCCCTACTCATAAATGTCTGGGAATGGAGAAAAATCAGAACACCTTCATATAAAGCTTCTTTAAACATCTAGCAAATGCAAATCATAACTTTTCTACTTATCAAAATCCCCCCACTACAAAGCAACTATGAAGCAATAATTATAGATTATTTATAATCTAAATATATATACATATATAACCTAAATATATATAAGCAATTCAAAAAATATTTTAACATTTATTCATTTTTGAAAGACAGAGAGTGAGCAGGGGAGGGACAGAGAGAGAGGGAGACACGGAATCCGAAGCAGGCTCCAGGGTCTGAGCTGTTAGCACAGAGCTCGATGCGGGGCTCAGATCCACAAACTGAGATCATGACCTGAGCTGAGTCAAACATTCAACCCACTGAGCCACCCAGGAGCCTTGATATACATATATAATCTAAATATATGTGCATATACAATCTGACTATGTGTGTGTGTGTGTGTATAATCTTGACATACATATATGTGCATATATAACCTGGATGTATATAATTTGAACATATGTAAACTGCTCATATATAATCTGTGTGTGTGTGTGTGTGTGTGTATTTTTTAATGTTTACTTATTTTTTGAGAGGGAGGTAGACTTTGAGGAGGAGGGACAGAGAGAGAGACACAACACAGAATCTGAAGCAGGTTCCAGGCTCTGAGCTGTCAGCACAGAGCCTGATGTGGGGCTTGAACTCATGATTCATGAGATCATGACCTGAGAGGAAATCAGATGCTTAACCGACTGAGCCACCCAGGGGCCCCTGTGTGTATGTGTGTATGAACCAGAGTTAATATAAATCAGGAAAAATGTGGAAGAAAAAGACAAAATCCATCTCAGAAGTGAAGAAAAAATTATTTGGTGTTCTAGGGTGAATCAACTAGAATGAAAATATAATAAGAAACATTATAGGAAGACAGAGAAGCAACCAAGAATTTAATTAAACAGAAGTAAAAATGACTAGAGAGAAAGTGGTTGAAATGGAAGACGGGAAATAGATATAATTAGAACTCATGAAAAAAATAAAATACAGGGAAAGAACAACTATTTAAAGTAATGATCCACATACATTTTCTGGAAAATAGGAAAAGGTATAATTGCATATAATGAAAGGAACAGTTGTTTTTCTGAGAAAGTTGGACCAGAAATAGTTAAATCTGAGTCTGGACCGATTGAAAGTCCTCCCTGGGCTTTGCAAACAGGCAGCCTGACTTGTGCGTCCGAATGAGCTGAGCAGGCTTGAGACCAAGTTGTTCTGGAAGCATAAGGCTTTCAGGACAGAGAGCGTGAGTGTGTGTGAGCTCAGGGAGTGAGGTGCACCTAGATCTCAGGAAACACCGACTAGAGAGTGATCGTCACCTGGCTGGGGACCAACCAGGGAAGAACCAGCAAGTGCTGGTAGTCCAGTACTTCCACTGATGAGCCAAGATTAAGCCAAGAATATCATATGTTGTGACAAAGTAGAAAGAAACATACAGAGAGTGCAAGGAAAGGAAGAGACAGAGAAAGTAGAACGGGATCACGACTCAGGAGTGATGATGCTGATCATTGACGATTACATAGAAAAGAGGCGTAAGTCGGATGCTGCTGCTTGTCAAACCTCAGAGCCTGGGTAGTGATGGTGAGGTTAAAAAATCAGGACTGCTGTAAGAACTACAAATACACACTTAACAACTGGAATCAAAGGTTAGCAATTCCAAAAGTACCAAGAGAATTTGAAAAAATATAAAGAAAGAAGACTCACCCTCTAAAGAAAGAAACACATTTAGGCTCTTTCCATGTTTTGGCTATTGTTGACAGTGCTGCTATGAACATTGGGGTACATGTGCTCCTATGCATCAGCATTTCTGTCTCTCTTGGGTAAATTCCCAGCAATAGCATTGGGAGTCATAAGGGAGTTCTCTGGATAGTTTTTTGAGGAACCTCCACACTGTTTTCCAGAGCGGCTGCACCAGTTTACATTCCCACCAACAGTGTAGGAGGGTGCCCGTCTCTCCACACCCTCGCCAGCATCTATAGTCTCTTGATTTGTTCATTTTAGCCACTCTGACTGGCGTGAGGTGGTATCTCAGTGTGGTTTTGATTTGTGTTTCCCTGATAATGAGTGAGGTTGAGCATCGTTTTATGTGTCTGTAGGCCATCTGGATGTCCTTTTTGGAAAAGTGTCTGTTCATGTCTTCTGCCCATTTTTTCACTGGATTATTTGTTTTGTGAGTGTGAAGTTTGGTGAGTTCCTTGTACATTTTCGATATTAGCCCTTTATCTGATATGCCATTTGCAACTATCTTTTCCCATTCTGTCGGTTGCCTATTAGTTTTCTTGATTGTTTCCTTTGCCTTGCAGAAGCTTTTTATCTTGATGAAGTCCCAAGGGTTCAGTTTTGCTTTAATTTCCCTTGCCTTTGAGGATGTGTTGAGTAGAAGATTGCTGCGGTGGAGGTCTAGGAGGTTTTTCCCTACTTTCTCCTCGAGGGTTTTGATGGAAAGAGCCTAAATGTCCATCACCTGACGAATGGATCAAGAAGATGTGGTATATATACACGATGGAGTACTACATGGCAATGAGAGGGAATGACATATGGCCATTTGTAGGAAAGTGGATGGACCTTGAGGGTGTCATGCTGAGCGAAGTAAGCCAGGCAGAGAAGGACAGATATCATATGTTTGCACTCAGAGGTCTAACAGGAAAACAGGAGAGACCTAATGGAGAACACGGAGGAGCAGAGGAGGGAGAGAGAGTTGGGGAGAGAGAGGGATATAAAACTTGAGAGACTATTGAATGCTGAAAATGAACTGAGGGTTGAAGGGGAAGAGGGAGGGGGAAAAAGAGGTGGTAGTGGAGGAGGGCACTTATGGGGAAGAGCACTGGGTGTTGTATGGAAACCAATCTGACAATAAACTATTTAAAAAATAAAAATAAAAAAATAAAATAAAAATTAAAACAAAAAAATACAAGAAAAAAAGAGAAAGAAACACAATTCACATGTAATTAGAACAGAAAATTATGGGATAGGTTTGAAACCAATATATCAGTCATCTCAATCAAAGTGAGTAGGATTAATTTATCCATTAAAAGAGAACTATTTTCTCAGTGGCACATACAATAAAACCCAACTCTATGCTGTAAAGAGAGACATACCTAAAGACACTGATTCAAAAGGCTAAAAATAAAGGGATGAGGAACAGATGCTCGGCAGATGGAAACAATGAGAAGATCGATGATAAATTCTGATTTCAGATAAAGGGGAATTTAGGCAAAAAAGCATTAAGCAAACATATTTTGTAATCCTGAGTCAAAACTCATAATGAAGATACGAGTATCTATGTCCCAAATGGCCACGACTTGCATGACGCAGAAACTGTAGGAAAAGCAAAGAGAAACAGGCATTAGCACTGAGATGGTAGAAAACTGTAACATCACGGTCAGTATAAGATAGGGCAGGCGCACTGATAAGTAAGAACATAAGCAATCCAGACAGTGTCTGGAATAAAGTGTGTGCTGTGTGTATGAAACTCCATCCTGACAACAAAGAACCCACCTCCCTCAAGTTGCACATAGACCATTCAAAAATTATATGTTGATCATATATTGGATCATTACAAGAGCTCTAGTAAATCCCATGTAATAAATATAAGCAAACTCTGATTAAAATATAAAAGATCTAGAAATTTAAAAAGGAACTATAAAAAATGAAAACTCCCCCAATTCTTTTCATTTAGAAATTTAAAACCTTCTATTCAACAACTCTGGAAAGAAGGGGGAAATAGAAATGAAAATTTAAGAATTTCTGGGAAAAAAGAATTTACATCTCAGAATCAATGGAATAGATTTAAAGCAGTGACTAGAGGAAAATCCATAGTCTTGAATAAATAGCTATAACAATAAAAACACAAGGTTGAAAATAAATGGATTGAATTAGCATTTTCGAAAATTATTCAAAGCATGAAGTAAACAGAACAGAGCACAGTAAGAAAATAATAAAAATAAAGAGAAAAAACCTAAAGAGGTAAAGAGCAGAAAAACTAATAATTCAAAATCTTGGTTCTTTGGAGATATTTAAAAAAAAGAAAGAAAAAGGAAAATCCATTAGCCAATTTTATTGAATAAAAGGAGAAAACACAAATATTTAAAATATCTATCAATATGGAGGAAATTTGAAACAACATAACACCATTTTTACACCACTGTGCATATAGAGTTGAAAACCTCAGCAAAATTAACACTCTCTTAGGAAAACAAAATTGACCCAAGTTGATCTCATTAGAAATAAAAAAACTTTCACCACTTCCCACAGAAGAAACAGAAAGTTATCAAGGCTCACCCCACAAAATCACCCCCTTAGATGCTATCACAGAGGATTCTACCAAATATTAGAAGACCAGCTAATGTCAAAGTCAGAAACATTCTTTCAGACCATAGAAAATGAGTCAAAACTTAAATTCATTTTATGAATCCAGATTAGAAACAAACTGATACACCAAAAAGAAAAGGTAGATCAATGTTGATTATTAATAACAATGCAAAAACACTACTATTAGTAAACATTGAAAACCCACATTAAGAAAAAAAAAGTACCCTGTGACTAAGTGGAATTTATGCCATGAATCTGATTTAACATTAGCAAATCTATTAATATAATTCTCCATGCTACTGGGTCTAAGAAAAAAAATGATATGAATGAATTTAAATGAATTTAAAACCACTTTGGCAAATTCAGTATCTGTCCTGCTAAAGACTTCCAAGAAGATAGGTATGGATGGATACAGTGTTAACATCACAGCATATAAATACTGCAGTACTAAAGCTGGATTCTTAGTGGGGAGATGAGAGGCCTTGGGTTCATGGTCAGAAACAAGGCAAGGATATTAACCGTGTTGTGAAATCCAATGCAATTAAGGAAGACGGAACAATTAGGGCCTAGGACATAGAAGTAAAAGGAGATCGTTACTGATAGTTGCTATGATAGCATGCCTGGAATGTCCTAGAAAAGCAATAAGAAAACTAACTCAAACCATAAAGGAATCCATCGAGGCGGTGGGATATGAGCTTTACCTAAAAAATCAATAGCCTTCATCTCTAGGAAAAGTAACCAAGTACAGTTTAATGAAGGAGAGAAGTCCATTCATAACAGGAACCAAAAAGGCAGTATGTTTAAGAATCAATCGAATAATGTAAGTAGATAAAATGCACCTATTAAAAGACAAATATTCTCAGAATAAAGAAAATCTAGCTACATGACCTTTACAAGAGCTATGTGCCTAAAACATGAGGAATAGAAGGGTCAAAAACATTGAGAGGGCAAAAGTTAAACCACAAAGGCATTAGTTTACAGAGAGCTATTAATCGTCACCTCAGAAAAAAGTTACGGGAAAAGCACAAAGAAGGATAACGAAAAAAAAAGTCTTAAAGATAGAGAGCAACATTTATCAAGAAGATACAAAAATCATGCCCCTTTCCACCTAACTTCATTGCCTCAAAATATTTAAAGCAGTAGAAAAAGAGTAGATTATAAAACCAATGACAAATCTACTCACATAGCAAGTTTTTCAATAAACTTATAGAAGACATTGATAGATCATTGTCCATTGCGTGAATTGAATCATTTTGTCCTTACGATAATCCTGTGAGGAAGATAGGAATTTATTTCCAGATGAGGAAACTGAAAGCACAGAGTAGTTAAGTAACTTGCCCACGGACACAGCAAGTAAGTGGCAGACCCAGAAATCAAAACTTGGCCATCTGGTCCCAGAGCCTGTGTGCTTTAGCTCTGAAGGCGGAAGAAAAGACCTAGCTGAGCAGTTGTGACCTTCACTCGCCTTACAATAACTTGCATTACATAGGTGCTCAGCATTTATAAATTAAGGCTGACCCTTGAACAAGGCAGGATTGGGGTACCGACCTCCCATGTAGTTGAAAATTCACATATCTCTTGTGATCCCCAAAACTTAACTACTAGTAGTAGCCTACTACTGAGTGGAGCCTCATAATGTAAGCAGCTGGTTAACACCGATTGCAGGTGACGTGTATTATATGTGGGGTCTTACAGTCAAGAAGCAAGAGAGAGGAAATGTTATCAAGAAAATCATAAAAGAACATACATTTACGGTACTGTGTGTATTGGGGAAAAATCTGTATAGGACCAATCCCACGTGCTTCAAACCTGCACTGTGCAAGGGTCAGCTGTAAATGAAATGACACCAGATGCCTGGTGCCCGGCGGTCTCAATAAATGATAACTGTCAGCAGTCTTGACATCTCTAACAGCTTTTCCTCCCGAAGAGGTCCCCAAAGAAAGCGCTGTCTCTTCATTCCCGGGTTCATTTCTTGCAGATCACTCTAATTTGTCTTCCCCGGGTTGGAAAGGATTCCTCGAGAGAAGAATTGCCAAAGGACAGCACAATAACCCACGATGAGAAAAACAGTCAACTAGCAAATGTTTGATAAGAATAGAGGTCATTCCCGCTCATATTCAAGGACATGGGCGATTAAAACAACATTTTCGAATACCAGGTTGGAAGCTACCTTGAAAAGTGTTACTACTCAGTGTGTGAGTCCTGGGAGTTTATTATGCTCATCCATTGCTACTTGGGGTTTTAACTGGTACTCTCTCTGAAGAGAAGAGCTGGTATCACGACTTTTAAAAAGTTCATGTCACCGTGGAGAAGGCTACTTTAAACATCGCATGGTGATGATGACGAACACTTATCCGGATCTTGTGACATGCCAGACACTGCTCTGACCCAGGTTACCACCGCCGCCTCTGCAACTGTGGGTTACCCGTTAGCATTATGGTTCCTACCTACAGCCCGGCTCCTTCTTTTTTATTTTTCAAAAAATTTTAAATGTTTACTTATTTGAGAGAGAGAGAGAGAGCGAGCAGAAGAGGGACAGAGAGGGAGACAAAGAATCCAAAGCAGGCTCAGACAGCTCAGAGCCTGACATGGGGCTCGAACTCACAAACTGTAAGACCATGACTGAGCTGAAGTCAGATGCTTAACCAACTGAGCCACCCAGACACCCCAAGCCCAGCTCCTTCTTGAAGATGCTGAGAGACACGGCCAGGAGCCTCCTGGAGGATGCAGGGAAGGTGGGAGGCTGCCATGGGCCATGCCCTGAACTCCTGGTTGGACCTCCCCCCAGGGGGTACAACAGCTCAGGGACATATACCCTGTACTTTGCTTTATTACCTTCTCTGCATTTTCCTTATGCTTCCTCCCATCTCTGCTAGAGATGATGTTTGCTAGGGAGTGAGCGTTGCTGCCCGTACATCCCCACACCATTAGCCCATCCTTTCCAGGGACCTACGCTCCGTAACAATGGTTGGGTGATGGATTGTGTGCTGCTTTGTGAGTTTTCTCATACTGTCACTTGCCTTCTCCTCTTGTGTTTAGAGCAAAGCAGATTAAAGAGTAAAGAACATAACTGTAGCCTAGTGTGGTCCAATCCAGCACGGTTGACTGATGTGCACAGCTGTGCATTTAGGCTTTTCCACAGATGGGCAGCGGCGGCCCATTATTTTCTCACTCAAACTATATCTGTCTTTGCTTGAATTAACATCCCATGTTCATTGGGTAAGGGTTACCTTTAGAATTATAAGGAAAAAGAAAAAAGATTTAAGTTTTTATTTATTTTGGGAGAGAGAAAGCCTGAGTAGGGGAGGGGCAGAGGGAGAGGGAAAGAGAGAATCCCATGCAGGCTCCACACTGTCAGCACAGAGCCCAAAGAAGGCTCCAACTCACGAATTATGAGATCATGACCCAAGCTGAAGTCAGAAGCTTAACCAACTGAGCCACCCAGGTGCCCTCAAAAAAAAATTTTAAGTGAAACTTTTACATATTTTTTTCCAGGTCCACAAAAGCAATTATGAAATGATAAAGTACAAAGGAAAGGAAAAGGAGAAATAAATAGACCCTCCCCCCGGTTTACATCTCTATTAAAATATCTGACCTAATTTGAAGTGCTACTTTGTTTTTTTAAATGTTGATTTATTTTTGAGAGAGAGCACCTGTGAGCAGAGGAAAAGCAGAGAGAGGGAAACGGAGGACCCAAAGCAGACTCCATGCTGACAGCAGCGAGCCCAACATGGGGCTCAAACTCGGAACTGCGGGATCACGACCTGAGCCGAAGTTGGGTGCTTCACCGACTGAGCCACTCAGGCACCCCTGAAATGCCACTTTTTTGATTTTGGAGGAGGTTTTTTTGTCTCAGCAGTGGTCGGACTCACAACTGGAGACCAAATGACTGTGTTCTTGGGGTGTCCCCTCCATGGTGGCTGGCCCTGGGGTATCCCCTCCATGGTGGCGGTCGTGGGGTGTCCCCTCCATGGTAGTGGCCGTGGGCTGTCCCCTCCATGGTGGCTGTGGGCTGTCCCCTCCATGGTGGCGGCCGTGGGGTGTCCCCTCCAGAGAGGCGGCTGTGGGGTGTCCCCTCCATGGTGGCTGGCCGTGGGCTGTCCCCTCCATGGTGGCGGCCGTGGGGTGTCCCCTCCAGAGAGGCGGCTGTGGGATGTCCCCTCCATGGTGGCGGCTGTGGGGTGTCCCCTCCATGGTGGCTGGCCATGGGGTGTCCCCTCCATAGTGGCGGCCCTGGGGTGTCCCCTCCATGGTGGCTGTGGGCTGTCCCCTCCATGGTGGCTGGCCCTGGCTGTAGCAGATAGACTCCCATCCACTGAGAAGCCGGATTATATGGTAGAGTCCAAACCGTTGATTAATTAATTTTAAAAAGGAATAAAATAAAGTAGCTATCTTATAAAATCACCTACTTAATTCATAACCTAGTGGTTTAGATTTCAAGTTTCCAATTGAACTTCAAATCAATTTATTAATTTGATATGTAGGCCAACTGCTGTCCTGAGTATGGACGCCACTATGGGCACGGGGCAGGTTAGATAAGGAGCACATGGTCCAGCAGTTTCTCTGAAAATAGATCGTACCATTGATTCAAATTCTGGCCCATCTGAAGATGAGGAGCCGCGCCGTTCTTCCGGGAGGCTATGGCTTCCGTGCATACTAACTAGGCTTATTGCTGGCTTATTCAGAACCTACGGATTTCTGTTGGGTGATCTTCAATAAATAGTTTTCAGAAGTGCTGAGAAATTCATTGACTTTCTTAAGAACTTTGCCCTCAGGTGTCCATCGTATTTTGCATTCTGAGGGTTAAGGGCTAGGGCTTCAGAGCTTCTCCCTGTCTGTCCCCTTGCAGGACTGGGCTCCTGGCTCATCGTGCTCACCGCAGAGGTGGGTCAATCTGTCTGGTACATTGTAATTTCACTGGACCAGGTTCCGTGATGCTGATTTAATGTGGTGAACTGTGACTCACGAAGCATCTTCTGACGGCATTTGATCTCTAACGCCCCATGGTATGATTTCTCTCCTTGTAATATGGTCTCTATACCTTTATTTTTAAGTTTATTTATTTATTTACTTATTTTTGAGAGAGAGAGAGAGAGAGAGAGAGAGCGAGCGCACCAGTTAGGAGGGGCAGAGAGAGAGAGCAGGAGAGAGAACCTCAAGCAGACTCCACACCATCTGCAGAGCCCAATGAGGGGCTCGATCCCGAGAACCATGATATCACGACCTGAGCCAAGATCAAGAGTCAGACGCTTAACCGACTGAGCCACCAAGATGCCCTGTCATGCTTTTTTTTAAAGAAGAAAAATATTACCAATATTTTTTATTTTTTAAAAAAATTATTTATTTTTTAAACTTTTGTTCTTTATTTTTAAGAGAGAAGCAGAGTGTGAGTGAGGGAGGGGCAGAGAGAAGAAGACAGAACCTGAAGCAGACTCCAGGCTCCCAGCTGTCAGCACAGAGCTTGACATGGGGCTCAAACTCACACACAGTGAGATCGTGACCTGAGTCGAAGCCGGATACTCATCAGGCTGAGCCACCCAGGCGCCCCATACCCATGTTTTAAAGAGGAAAATGAAAACTTCCCAGAGCAAAGACAACCCTCTCTTGAAATGTTTGGGGGGTCAATGGGGGATGATGTTTCCAAAGCTGTTTTAGCCTTTCTTTTACAGATGGCTCACCGCCTTTAAAGTGCCACAGTCATGTGGCAGCTTTTATAACTAAAAGAGGAAACGCTGTACGTTGGCAGAGACCACTTCCTTCACTGATTGTGAGTCTTCTGGTCTTGTGGTTGATAAAAATTAGTGGGCCTTCCTTTGAAGAATGCCCGGGTAGCTTTTATGCAGAATAGGATCTTTGAGGCTTTGTATTTTACACAAGCCCACAGTTGAAGGATCTTTCTGGCCTTGGAACCTTCCACAGACTGCAAAGGCTACCAGGAGCCAGGAAATGACACAGAAACTCCAGCTTCTAGTGGTTTCTGGGGCTGTGTAGGCCTCCCTGTGTGGCCGTGTCCAGGACCTGCTAAAGTGGGCAGGGTCCTGTGTGGCCGGGGATGTGGCTCCAGCCCCTTTGCACTGTAGCTGCTGCCACCTCTTGTGGCCCTTTAGACAAGCCCAGGAGAGAACCTCTTCCCCCACTTTTGTGTGAAGTTTGGGTCTCCTGTTGTGTCATTCTTTCTTAGAGAAAGTATGTATTTATGCACCTGTTATGGCCTAGACACCTTCAAGGGCTTGGGATGCACCAGTGAAGGGGTAGACCATGATCACCACCCTGACGGAGCCTTCCATCGACTTGGAACCAAAGCAGCCAGTGTGTGGAGCAGTGTCCAGCGTGGTGGAAGGCAGTAGGGGCCAAGGGAAGGTACAGCACCAGGATTCTGGATGTCCCTCCCGGGTATTGGGCAGGGTGGTCAGTGCTGCTGCAAGAAGGAAGCTCATAGTCACCTTCCTGCCTGGTGGGCTGTTCTGCCCAGAGCCTCCCTGGTGCTGGGTGGAGCCAGAATAAGAACAAAACCCCACATGGGAAGGTGAGGCCGTGAGTCAAGTGTGGATGGAGCAACCACAAGCCTTTCACCAGAGCTGTGTGAATGCACCGTCATGGGGGGGACCCTCTCAGGTCCCGTCAAAGACCTTCTTCCAATGCCCCGGGCTTTCTTGTCCCTTGTTCCTTGTGAGTTCTGTCCTTCAAAGAAGAGCATGAAGTAATGAATTGGTTGTGTTTCTTATCGTTTCAGAAAATAAAATTTGCACATACATTTCAGAGCATAAGGCATCTGTGTGGATGACAAACAGAATCTTTCTAATCAATAGTTCACATGTAGTCTGATGATTTTTAGCTCTGGCAAAAACATATGTTTCTGGGAACTTATAACAGGAAACTGGATAAAGTCTCTGTGATCTGCTGGGGACAAGTGCCTGACACACTCCCCAGCTGGGTTTTCTATGAAGCCTTTGTTGGCTGAATGGAAGAACACATCCAACTATGTGCAACACAAGGAGAACTGAAAGGGGGAAAGTCTCCGAGAGAGACCTGATGGAAACACTTCCGTCACGGCCAAAACATCTCCTACCAACTGTTCTTTTGGGAGGAAAAGTAATCAGACTGGCTAAGACGTTACCTGTGCTCAGTTGTTCTGAACTTCTTTTGAGGAGTAGCATCTATCTATCTATCTATCTATTCATTTATTTTTAGTTTATTTATTTATTTTTGAGAGAAAGAGAGAGAGAGCTGGGGAAGGAAGAGAGAGATAGGGAGCAAGAGCCCCAAGGAGTCTTCACACCATCAGCACGGAGCCCAACACAGGGCTCAAATTCATGAACCATGAGATCATGACCTGAGCCGAAACCAAGAGTCAGATGTGTAACTGACTGAGCCTCCCCGCCGTGGTCCCCGACTGGCAGCCCAGAGGTACAGCATTTTTTAAAAACAATATTTGGAATTGATGTCTTCCTCTGTTTACAGGACAGTTCAGCTGCACCTCTCTTTCTCCCTTCCTCCTACCTCTCTCTTTCTCTCTCTTTTTCTATTTCTGACATTGTGGAATAGAGCATTGACATTTTTAATAGTTTATTTTCAAATTGGTTTCCATATAACACCCAGTGCTTCTCCCCCACAAGTGCCCCCCACCATGACCATCACCCCCTCCCTCCCTCCCCCTCCCCCTTCAGTCCATGGTTCGTTTTCAGTAATCAATAGTCTCTCATGATTTGTGTCCCTCGCTCTCCTCAGTTCTCCTTCCCCCTTCCTCTCCCCATGGTCCTCTGTTAGGTTTCTCCTGTTAGACCTATGAGTGCAAACATATGCTGAGCATTGACATTTTAAACTTAGGTTATGATCATTCAAATCCTTTATAAAGAAAGGGAAAAATAAATATGGCTGAATTAGATTTTGGTGGCAAAAAACTGTGTCTAATCGAATACTTGTTTTCCATGCATGTAACTTTAGGATCTAAATAATTCAGTAGTAGTTTATTCAACATGCATTCATCCAGCGCTTACCAAACTCCTATAACAGGGCAGGTCCCTTGGCCAGGCCCTGAGACAAACAAGATGACCAAGAATCTGGCCCTCGTCTCTAGAATCTCGACATTCAGTCAGGGAGCCAGGCTTATTTGTAAATGATTTTATTTTAATACAGATATCTGATGAGTAAGACACAATAAATACTGATGACAGAGAAAGGGAGAGGGCTGATATATATATAGAGTCAGTAGAATAGTTTCTTGAAGAAACGAGAACTGGAGAGATCATTTGAAAGATGTCTGGAATTAAGAAGGAGAATTCATACAGAAGAAACAACTTCAATGAAGAAACATGAAGGACTGATTATGTTAAGGGGAATAGAACTTCATCATCTTATGGGGCTTCTAAGGACCAGGGTGAAAAGTTGGCAATAGAAAACTACCGACTATTTTATAACAAAGGAGTGCCATTCTTTGCCACATACTTATGAGAACATGGTACTGACTGTCAATAGCACAGATCTGGAAAAGACAAGACGGTCAGAGAGGGGTTATCGGTTCCGGCTATGAACTTGGGCAGTGGCAGGAGAATGACAGGAATGGATGCAAGGAAGTGGACTTAGTTATTGTTTAGAGTGACATTGGAGAGACATTAATGACATATCTGAATAAGGTCCTTTGTTACATGTCTGTGGAGGATTATGTGGTAAATTCTATTCAGGGAATGTTTTCAAGGGTTTGGAACATTTGACATCGAGATGTTAATCAGACAAGTCAAAATGTGCTTTTGAAGCATGTAAGATAGATCAAGGCTGTGGGGAGGGGTTTGTATGTTACCCGCAAATTAGCTCCTGAAACCTCGAGGGCAGAACACGTTGCCAAAGGATGATTTATGGAGTGAAAAAGGAAGGGAATGAGTATTAAGGTAAGTGACAGCTCTAACAATGTCAAAGGCAACAACAACAGCATCCCACTGTCAATGGCTATGGTGGCGAGCTTGCAACATGGCCCTGAACAATTCTCAGCCCCTGGTGCTTGTGTCTATACTGGATTGAATAGTGTTCCCGCCTTCTCCTCCAATCATGTCCACCAGAATCACAGAATGTGATAGTTTTTGGAAATAGGGTTTTCACAGATGTAATTATGGTCCAATGAGCTCACACTAGATTGAGTGGATCTCTAAATCCAATGACTGGTGTCCCTATATAAGACACAAACAAAGCACAGAACACCATGTGAAGGTGGGTACAGAGATCAGATGATGTATCTACATGCCAATAATGGCCAAGAATGGCCAGCAACTACCAAAATCGAGGAGAGAGGCAAGGAAGAAGTTCTGCCTTCCAGAAGGAAGGAACTGTAAAGACAAATTTGGACTTCCTGCCTCCAGAGCCCAGATAGAATGTTGTTTTAAGCCACTTGACTTGTGGTAGTTTGTTACAGGAATGTAGGACAAGGTCCTGTGCTGTGCAGTATTCTCTCGTGTTAGGCAGGGCTGGCCCACATGGCCAATGGCATATTGCAGAATGACAAACATGGCTGCCATCTTGCTCTCTTGAGCATGGTACTCTCTGGGGGCAGCTGTCTGCTGTCTCTGAGGACACAGACACACAGTCCAGAGAGGCTTGTGGGGTGAAGAGACTCAGTGACCCCCAGCACTGATTTGCAGGGTCTGAGAACAGGCCACACTGGAGCCGACCTTCCAGCCCCAGTCAAGCTCAGATGATCGCAGCCCAGCACCCTCTTGGCTGCAACCTCCTGAGGAACCCTGACCCTGAATGCCCCAGCGAAGCTGACCCCAATTCCTGTCCCATGAAAATTGTGTGAGATATTAAGTTTACTTTTTAGAGCTGCTAAATTTTGGGGGTAACTTGTTATATGCTAATATCAAATGGATATTTCTTTTCCATGGCTGCTTTTTGCTTTTTGTTGTTGCTGTGTGGAGTATGCTCTTTAATGTTTGAATAACTTGTGTTTTACTTCCTGCTTATGCAGAGTTTAGCTCCTGAAGCCTTTTTCAAGACCTACCCAATGCCCACAGAACTTTTTAGATGAGGATCATGGTCTCCCCAGCAGCAGCCTTTTCTCAGGAACTGTGGACTTCTGTCCTGTTTGTTTCTGGTTGGCTGCATGTGGGAATGACCACCCCCAGTTCATTCCTGGACATGCCTTATCTTTGCTCCCTCTGGCCATGCTTCCTGGCTGCCATTGTGAACCTTAAACAACAGGCTCAGGGGTGGAGTCTGATATGGAACAGACATCCAGATCTCTGGTATCGAACAGATATCCAGGTCACTGGTCAACTGAGGAATCTCATGAGCCTTTGTTGCCCAAAGCTCTGATCGGTCTTATTCTCTTCCATCTTCAATTTCTTTTTGAAAATCATCAGTGCTTCACCTAAACTTACCCAAACACAGTGATGCTCCACTCAGTCCTGACCCACAATGCTCTGCCGACCACGTTACTCAGGACACAGTTTCACCAAATATTTTGCAGTGGCATGACAAGACTGGCCAAGTGTGCCTTGTTGCCTGCTGACTTCCTGCTAAAACAATGTCACATATTTAGGGTGTCATTAGGGAAGCACCTCACTTCAAGATAACAGTTTCTGTATTGGTGACTGTAGAATAATTGCTATAAAAAATATCCAAGTTCCATGGGTTTAACACAGATAGCATTCATTTCCTGTGCATCTAACAAGACCCTATGGGTCCAGTTCAGAGTCAGTAGATGTGGGGAGATTCTGTTCCTTGTGTTTTTCTTTGGGACCCAGGATGCCAAAATATTACCATCTTTCTATCACTGGCCAGCAGATATAAGAATATGATAGATTATGCATAGAATGTCTTTCCAGGTATGACTTGGTGGGTATGCAAATCATTCCCAGCAGCCACATTTGGGAAGTTGGAAAATGCAGCCCAGCTGTGGCCTAAAATACAAGGAAATAAGATTGATGGTCAGTTAGCAGTCTTGGGCACCAGATATTGAATCTTAAGAAATCCCATCACTTAAGGAATAATGATAAGAAGAGAGAAAAAATACGATTAAAGAGAAGCTGTTCACATGGAGTGAGAACCAGCAGAATTTGGTGAGCAAAACAAAGCAAAACAACAAAAAAATGATAGTTCTAAGGATGGAGTGTCAGATTTGTGTTTCACTGTGTTTATCTCTCCTCTCACCACTTACATGTTCACAGAAATATGCTACACACACGTGTGTGTGTGTGTGTCTGTGTGTGTGTGTGTGTGAGTGTCTAGAAGGGATGGGTTTACACGTTGGACTTAAGCACTAGAGAGCAAATGACATTGAATTACCTACAGTATCTCCTACCTTAAAATCTACACCGAACATGTGGAATGAAGTGAAGCATGAGCAGATTAAAGTTATCTCTGCGCTGGTTATAAAACAAGTTGATTTCGTTTAGTCGGTCAGTTTTCCAGGCAGCGTGGTAGAGATGCACAGAACGAAGGCTCTGGCTTCAGACACATTTGGGTGATGGTCCCAGACCTGCCTCTCCAGCAGGCAGACCATCTTCGGAGTCTCAAGTTCCCCATCTTTAAAATGTAGCAATCCCTGTACTTACAGGTCAATAGGATTAGTTAAAACAATAAATGGAAATTCTAAGCACAGTGCCTAGAGCATAACAGAATATACAGCAATAGCTGCTTTATTCATTTTTAAAGAAAGGGTCCAAGCAGCTTGTGGTTGTGGCTAGAGAACAGCTCCAGAGGTGTGGAGTTTCCCAATGCCCTCCACCCATAAGAATGGGGACCGAGGCCTTCCCTCTGGCAAGTCTTGTACACTTCTGTAAGGAAAGTAAGTAAAGTAAAGTGAGGCTTTTGCATGGAAAAGCTGAGTGCTTAGAGAAGATCTGTTCCATGTTCCTTTCTGATTTCTTTACCACTTAGAATCACCTCTTATTGGGGCGTCTAGGGGGCTCAGTTGGTTAAGCGTCTGGCTTCAGCTCAGGGCATGATCTCATGGTTTGTAGGTATGAGTCCTGCGTTAGGCTCTGTGCTGACCACTCACAGCCTGGAGCCTATCTTCGGATTCTGTGTCTCCCTCTCTCTCTGACCCTCCCCTGCTCGAGCTGCCTCTCTCTGTCTCTCGAAAATAAATAAAAAACATAAAATATAAAAAAGAATCACCTCTTATTGTATTCCACTTCCACGACGGTGTTGATGAAACATGGGCCAGAATTCCTCCAACATGGGGAAAATCCTTCTCCCGACCCTCTTTCTCCAACTCCGAGTTATAAAGCCACCTAGTTGTAACCCATGGGACCCAGGACAGGGTAAGCCTGGGATTAGCCACGTATCTCATTTTGTCTGTTTTTTCACTGGAAGAAAACCCAACACTTGGTGCTGACACTGAGAGCACACTAGGACTGTTTATGAAGATTTGAGATTTGAACTTCTAGGAATCACTAATGCGCTGTTTTTTTCTGTTGTGCCTTTCATGATATGTGCCCAGAGGAAACTAGCAGAGAATGAATTTTCAGAAATTACGATTCTTTGGTTCTCTCCCCAGAAGAGAGAAAATAATAGTGGTAAGAGAACAAATCAACTTAGTAAGTAAGACTTCCACCTGGAACTCAATTTCATTCCCTTTCTAGTTTGTATTGTTTCTCTCTCAACTTTTATTTTAGTAAATGTTGGGAAGTAGTAATCATTTCTTTTTATTTTTTTATATTTTTCTAATGTTTAATTTTGAGAGAGGGACAGAGTATGAGTGGGGAAAGGGCAGAGAGAGGGACACAGAATTTGAAGTGGGCACAGAGCCTGACAGGGGGCTCGAGCTCACGACCCACAAGATCATGACTTGAGCCGAAGTCGGGCACTCAACCTGCTAAGCCACCCAGGCACCCCTAGATGCACTAATCATTTCTAACCTACAAATAGGTACTTCTTGGTAAAGTACTTCTTTCAGTACGACAGATGCTTCCAGAATGTCTTCTGTAAGTTTATTCACATCTTATTCGGTACAGGTTGCTTAGAGCAGCTTCTACATAGGATTCACTGTTGGAGTAAATCAACTGTTGGACTTCTTTTCTTACCATTTTTTGGGCTCTGATTATGTTACTGTGGCAACATGATTTTGTCTAATTCTGTGCTATGTACTCAATAATGTTTTGAGGTCTGAATAACAATTGAAAGCAAGCCAAAAAACTAATTTTGTATCAGAGCATGAACTCATCTCTTTCTGTCTCAGTAATAAAAATATTTTTATGATGTTATTTGTTTCTATTCTAATTTTAAAAGAAATTGAATCTCATAGCAGAATCTATTAGAAATAGGAAAAATTGGGGTGCCAGAGTGGCTCAGTCAGTTGAGCATCCGGCTTTGGCTCAGGTCATGATCTCACGGTTCATGGGTTCGAGCCCTGTGTTGGACTCTGTGTTGACAGCTCGAAGCCTGGAGCCTGCTTCGGATTCTGTGTCTGCCTCTCTCTCTGACCCTCCCCTGCTCGCACTGTCTCTCTGTCTCTCAAAAATAAATATAGAAACCATTAAAAATTTTAAAAATAGGAAAAATTGAGGAAATATGTATAAATTTTACATAAAATTATTACTTATACATTTTATATTCATTTCTAGTAGCTTTTTGCAAACAAATATATAAACTTATATTTATGTGGTGAAAAGAATTTGCTTATACAAATATGGATGTAGAGAACGAAATTGGGGTAACCCTGCTTGTCATATATTTTGTATGACTTAAACGTTATAAAATGTTTTTGACGTAATATGATATAATGAGCATTTTTAGATGTTATTAAATATATTTTTTAAAAAATAACCTAAAAGTACTGCATCAGATCTCAGTATAGATTTGCATCTTAAGACTTCTTCCAATATTGGTACTTTGGTTTTCTGATATAAATAACACTGTGAATACTTATTGTTATATTTATTATTATAATTATTATTCTAGTTTCTTTCAAATAAATTCCTGGAGATAGAGTGACTGATTTAAAGGGTACAATCTTTTCTATAAACCTGCCCTGACATTCTTTCTCACTAATAATAAATATTCACAAAATAACTACTTTAAAATCTTGACTAAGATTAGAGAGAAATATAGTGGAATGTATCACTTTTTTCAAGGTGTAGTTCTGTCATTTCTAATGAGGTGGAACTTTCCCGAATCTTTATCAGATATTTGTGTTCCTTTCCACTCCTGGGGGGGTGGGGGTGGGGAGACAAGGCAGAAGGCGGGTGGGGAGGAGGAGAGATGATGGCAGTAGGTCAAGGGCCACAGGGAGAGGAAATCAGGATTTGTGTTTGGTCCTGTGCTTCATTGGTTGGGACTATTAGGAGGACCCACCACAGAAGACCCAACAGAGCCCACCTGGATGAATGTCTATGGAACACCAGGAGAGCAGGATAGAAATTATGTCCAAGACCTTGTCCTGCACCAGAATATCCACGGAGGGATTTTGATTGTCATCCAAGTGGATGGGGAATGGGTCAAAAGCAGCCCACATACCCCTCCTATTGGTAAAAAAATGTTTCTGCTTAGAGCTTGACTTATTTTATTTTTATTAAAAATTTTTTTGAGGGGGTTTGCAAAGAGAGAGAGAGACCAAGGATCCAAAGCAGGCTTTGTGCTGATAACAGACAGGCCAGCACAGGGCTCTATTCATGAACCATGAGATCAGGACCTGAGTCAAAGTCATGCGCTTAACCAACTGAGCCACCCAGGTGTCCCTTAGAGGTTGACTTATTTTAACAACAAAGTGTTTTATAGGACA
Organism: Helogale parvula; assembly: GCA_004023845.1. Lineage (NCBI taxonomy): Eukaryota > Metazoa > Chordata > Mammalia > Carnivora > Herpestidae > Helogale > Helogale parvula. Next base: position 81,050 of record PJEM01004323.1, on the reverse strand, counting down.
CCAAAAGGGCAAGTGACTAACATCTTGAGTCATAGAGAGAATTTAACATAATTTTTAATTGCTCTATTACATGAATAAGAAGAAAAATGTAGAAAACTGCTTAACATTCTTAATAGGTTGTAGGAATGAATAAAATCCAAGAAAGGCATAGGAGAAGAGAAGAGAAAAACTCACCAGGGTAGAATAAATATGGAGGTGCACAAGGCAAGAAATGGTTGCAGTGAAATTTCAAAAATGTAAGAGCACACCTAGGTCAATGTGAAAGATTTGTCCACAAAATAATAACTATATTTTGGAGTTAGAAATGAGAAGAGGTTCATTCTTCCAGCCACATAGGTATTTTTATTTATTTATTTTTTAAAAATTGACGATATTTTTAGAGGAGTTTAGGGTTTATAGCAAAATCGAGCTGAAAGTACAGAAGGGTCCCATATGTCCTCTGCCCCCACACATGCACAGTCTGGTGCCACTGTCATACTTTTCCTTTTAGTTACAAGAGCTTGGAAAGATTCTGGAAGTATCTGAGAAGCATGAATAGCTTACATTCAAAGGTGCAAAAAACTTAACTTGCCTCCATCATTTCCTCCGTCCCCAGTTTCAGAAGACAACTGTGCTATAGTCAACAATTTTTGAGATGAATGCCTGTTACCCAAGAACTGTGCGCCCAGAGAAGTCTTTTATGGACAAAGGCATTTAAAGCATGTTTATATATACAAGCACTGGGAAAATATACTTCAAATGTGCTCTTCTTAGAGAAAAAAGAACACTTTGAAAACATTCCAAGATGTATTGAAGCTATGACTTTAAAAGCAAAATATTCCTGGATTCAATGGGCTAACGAGGTTTCCTTTCTTGGTTTCCACTCCAGATCCTGGTGTCCAGGGGAGCTGTGGGTGTTGGTCCACTCTGCGGGTGGGCCCAGGCTTCCCTAGGTGGTCCCATACCTGATTGCTTTTCTCACCAGGGGCGCCCTCTCCCAGCCAGGCCCCCGACCGAAACAGAACCTCCGGCTCGGCTTCACCTGCACTTGATACGATTGCTATGTTTCTCTATTAAAACTTAATTTTGTTAAAATAGGTCCCTCGTTTGGACTCTGAGACTAGAGAATTAAAAACTCAACAACAGAATCTATTTTGAAGTGTACAAAGCTATTTCTATTATAGATTCTCCATTCCCTTAATTTAGTCCCTGGGGTTATTTAAAGTCTCTCCTTTACTGACAATCAAAATATTCTCAAGGTTCATTAATTTAGGATTCTTTCAACATGTATTTATTGACTGATGATTTTATGCCAAGTTGCTGGGCTGGGCACTGGGGATAAAATGATGGTAGAAAACAAACACGATCCCTGTCTTTGGAAAATTGAAACCATAATGGGGAACACAAGCGTTAATCAAACAATCTGCAGACTCATGCAAATGGCCATAGTGGAAATATTGCAAAGAGGGTGCTCAGTGCCTTGAGGCTTCAGTCGGGCGGTCATCTTTTTACCTTTCTTTCAGAGCAGTGTGCAAAACAGTCATTTAATACATGGTTTTTATAAACATCAATGAAAATATCTAATACCGCTTTCTGCTCCTTTTTGCCATTAGAATCTGACCCCTGCTGGTTCAGGCCAGCAGCAGGGAGGTGGAGGGCAGGGTGATGGTGCAGGGGCTGGTGACCTGGTGCTGCGTGGGGTTGTCAAGAAGGCTTTCTTCTTTTCTCTTCTTTTCTTTTCTGTTCTCTTCTTTTTTCTTTTCTTTTCTTTTCTCTTCTCTTTTCTTTTCTTTTCTAAAAATAGTTTATTGTCAAGTTGGTTTCCATACAACACCCAGTGCTCATCCCAATAAGCACCCTCCTCCATGCCCATCACCCACTTCCCCCTCTCCCCCACCCCTGCATCAACCCTCATTTAGTTCTCAATATTTAAGAGTCTCTTATGGTTTGTATCCCTCCCTCTCTTTAACTATATTTTCTCCTTCCCCACATCCATGGTCCTTTGTTAAGTTTCTCCTGTTCCACATATGAGTGAAAACATATGGTATCTGTCCTTCTCCGCCTGACTTATTTAGCTTAGTATGACACCCTTGAGGTCCATTCATGTTGCTACAAATGGCCAGACTTCATTCTTTCTCATTGCCATGTAGTACTCCATTGTATAGATAAACCACATCTTCTTGATCTTCTTGATCCATTCATCAGGTGATGGACATTTCGGCTCTTTCCATGATTTGGCTATTGTTGACAGTGCTGCTATGAACATTGGGGTACACGTGCCCCTGTGCATCAGCACTTGTGTATCCCTCGGGTAGATCCCCAACAGTGCTATTGCTGGGTCATAGGGGAGTTCTAGTGTTAATTTTTTGAGGAACCTCCACACTGTTTTCCAGAGCGGCTGCACCAGTTTATATTCCCACCAAGAGTGCAGGAGGGTGCCCGTTTCTCCACATACTCGCCAGCACCTACAGTTTCTTGATTTGTTTAGTTTAGCCACTGTGACCTGCGTGAGCTGTAATCATCAAGACAGTATGGTATTGGCACAAAAACAGACACATAAACAAGTGGAATAGAATAGAAGGCTGTTTTTGTTTTTGTTGTTGGAAAATGAATTATTTAAGAAATCAGTAAGGTGAATTACTTTACACTTTAACATTTACTTAACATGAGTTACTTTTACTAAAGTAGCAAAATAACTCTGGGCTGAATACAGAAGGATGAACAAAGACTGATTACAAAGTCTGCAAGAAGTATGGGCACAAAAAGCACTGGTACATATAAAAAGTGCATTTTCAGTCACCATAAGACCTCAAATACCGGACATGTAAAAACAGAATTAATTTCTAAAACTTCATGTCTCTAGTTTCATTTATTTTTTATTTTAAGCCATCAGTCTACCTAATCACAGCTCAGTATCGACTCTTCTCAATCCAACCTAGTATGTTCTCAGTTAAACACAGGCTCAGTGGGCATTTTCTCGTAGCTCCTTTGCCCTCCAACATTTGCATACTTCCTCCATTTACTTGAGGAAAAAATACAGCTTAACTGAGATACAATCCACTACCATAAACGTATCCTTCTAAGTCGTAGGAATCAGTGGGCTTCAGTATATTCACAAAGCTGCGTGCTCATCAGCCCTGTCTGGCTTCAGGTGTGTTTCACCCCCCCCCCCACTGTCCCCGCCCCCAATTGGGAAACCCTGTACCTGCCACCGATCAGTCCCGCGTCCTCCCTTCCATGGAGGGACTGACAAACACTAACTGGCTTTCTGCTTGGTGATTCTGGATACTTCCAACAGAGAGCACCAAGCGGTATGTGACCTTTTCTGTCTGGCTTCTGTCACTGAGCGTGTTTTATGGGTACATCCATGTTGTAGCTGTCACAGTACTTCTTTCTTTCTATTGCCAAAAATATTTCATCGTATGGATTTGCCAGATTTTGTGGTGTTAATTCCTTAAATATTTGGTGAAATTCACCCATGAAGTCATCTGGGTCTGGACTCTCCTTTGTGGGAACATTTCAATTACTAGTAGAACCTCTTCACGTGTTATGTATGTGGACTCAGGTTTTATCCTTCTTCAGCCCCCTTTTGATAGTTTATGAGCTTTAGGAATTTGACTCTTTCATGTAGGTTATATAATTTCTTGGCCCACAATTGTCTGTAGTATTCTCTATCATCCTTTTTATTTCTGTAAAGTCGGTTGTGATGTGCCCTCTTTCATTGCTGATTTTAGTAATGTGAGTATTGCCTTTCTTTTTTTCTTGGCTGGTCTAGCTAAACGTTTGTCAAGCAACAGACTTCTGGGTCTAGTTCATTTTTCTCTATTGCTTTCTATTCCTTAGTTCATCATTTCCACACGAATCTTTATCATAGTCTTCCTGCTGCTTGCTTTGGGCTTACTTTTCTTGTATTTTGTGTGTGTGTGTGTGTGTGTGTGTGTATCTTGGGTAGAAGCCTAGCTTATTGATTTGAGACCTTTCTTCCTTTTCACCATGAGCACTTGGAGCTGTGGAATTCTCTCTGAGGAGTATTTGAGGAGAGTGTAAAGTCTGTGGTGGGAGGGTGTTCTATCTATGTCTGCTTAGTCTGACTGGTTCATAGTGGTTTTCCGGTCTTCTATTCCTGTTATCTTTTGCTTAATTGTTCCATCTGTTACTGAAAGTGGGGAAATCAAAGTCTCCAACTATTCTTGCTGAGTAATTTGTGTATCCCTTCAATTCGATCGGGTTTTTGGCTCATGTATTTTGGGACCTATTATTCAGCGCATGTAAGTTTATAATTGTTACATCTCTCTGACGGATTGACTCTTGTTATTAATGTACATTCTCCTTCTTTGTCTCTACTAGCAATCCTTGTATTACAGTCTGTTTTGTCAGATGAGAGGTTTGCTACCCCAGCTGTATTTTCATTACTCTATGCCGCGGATGGGTTTTCTACGCTTTGTTTCAACTTGTTTGTGTCTTTGCCAATCTCTGCCCCTATTTTGTAGTGTTTAATTAATTTATTTGAATACAGTTACTAATGTATGTAAGATTATTTTTATTAAAACATTTTTAAATGTTTTTTTTTATTTAGTTTTGAGAGACAGAGAGAGACAGCATGAGCAGGGGAGGGTCAGAGAGAGAGGGAGACACAGAATCCGAAGACAGGCTCCAGGCTCTGAGCTGTCAGCACAGAGCCCGACGCGGGGCCCAAAGCCACGAACTGCAGGATCATGACCTGAGCTGAAGTTGAATGCTTAACCAACTGAGCCACCCAGGCGCCCCTAATGCATGTAAGATTTATTATGATGATTACTATTTGTTTTCTTTATATTTGATGTCTATCATCTTAATTCCTTATTAATGTCTTTTTTACATTAATTAAATCTTTTCTAGTGTACCGTTTTAGTTCCTTTATTTCCTTTGCTATAATTCTTGAACTAACTTTATTAGTTGCCTGGAATGACAATACTTCAGTATATAACCATGTAGTTTTTATCAAGTTAATTTCAGCAATACACAGAAATCTTGCTGCTATTCAGGTTTACTCTTCCCCCTCCACTGTGCTGTTATTGCACAAATCACAATTTTACACATTTAATCCACCAGCACTGTTTCACTTTACACTGTGCAATTTCCCTTTAGCTAGAGGGATGAAACTGGCACGAACGAAGACTGTGTGCTGCTCTTTATATTTACCTTCGTAGTTTCTGGACTAGCGCTCTGTCTTTTCCATATGGACTGAGATGCTATCTATTGTCCTTACTTCTGCCTGAAGTGCCTCTTCTTGGGGACCCCTGTGACTGACAAATGTTCTCAGCTTTTGTTTTTCTGAGGCTGTCTTCATTTCTCTTTCATTTCTGAATGGTAGTTTTGTTCCGTATAGAATTCTTGTTTGACATTCTTTTCCTGCCAGCACTTTGAATGTGTTATTCCATTGCTTTCTAGTCACCGTGAGAAACTAGAAATAGGTGACAATTGGCTTCCTTCTTGATTCTTTAAGTTTCTCTCTTTGACAGTTTACATGTCTGGTCTTGATCTTTTTGAATTTTTTTCCTATTTGGAGTTTACTGAGCTTCTTGCATGTGTAGATTAACATTTTTAAAAAGTCAGATTTGGGGGAAAACCTGGAGGGCTCAGTCAGTTAAGCATCCGACTTTGGCTCAGGTCATTTATCTTACAGTTTGTAAGTTTGAGCTCTGCATCAGGCTCTGGGCTGACAGCTCAGAGCCAGGAGCCTGCTTTGGATTCTGTATCTCCTTCTCTCTCTGCACCTCCCCCACCTTGTGCCCTTTTTTCTCAAAAACAAATAAATAAACATTCACTAACAGTCAAATTTAGGAAGTTTTTGGACACTATTTAAATATTCTGTGTGCCCATTTCTTTCTCCCGTCTCTTTCTGGAACTCCCATTATACCTATGTTGGCCCAGTTGATGGTCCCATAGGTCTCTGAGGCGCTGATAACTTTTCTTCCTCCTTTGTTATTCCTGTGCTTTCAGACTGGATGGTATTAATTGACTGGTTTTAAAGTTTACTGACTTTTCCTTCTGCCAGCTCAAATCTACATTGAGCCACTCTAGTGAACTTTTCAGTCAAATTATGAAACTTTCTGACTCCAGAATTTTTGTTTAGTACCTTTCACAACTTTCTATTTTTGATATTTCCTATTGGGTGAGGCATCACCCTCCTCTCCTCTGCCCCCCGTATTTTCCTCTAGGTCTTTAGATGTGGTTACTTTTATTTTGAACATATTTACAAGAGCTGACCTAACATCTTTGACTGGTAAAGTCCAACATGTGGGCCGTCTCAGGGGTCATTTCTATTGACTGATTTTTCCCTGCACATGAGCCATATCTCACTTCTTCTTTGAACATGTGGTTTCTTTACTGAAAAGCAGACTTTTACATGATACAGTGACAATTCTGGCAATCAGATTCCTTGCCTACTCTTCAGGGTTTGTTATTGTTGCTTTTCTTTTTGCTGTTGCTGCTGGTGATTTTCTTTAACGACTTGATTGAACAGATTCTGTAAAGTCCATCCTGTAAGACCACTGAATTCCCTGCCCCTTTTGTGTTGGTGGTCAGCTATGACTGGACAGAAATGTCTTTCATTTTTTTTAATTTTTAATGTTTTATTTATTTTTGATACAGAGAGAGACAGAGGATGAGAGGGGGAGGGGCAGAGAGAGGAGGAGACACAGAACCGGAAGCAGGCTCCAGGCTCCGAGCTAGCTGCCAGCACAGAGCCTGATGCGGGGGTTGAACCCACGAACGTGAGATCTGACCTGAGCCGAAGCCAGAGGCTTAACCGACTGAGCCACCCAAGTGCCCCCAGAAATGTCTTTCAACTACTTTGAGTCACGAAGTCTCCGTATTCGCTAAGGGCTCTGCGTGCGTGTTGGAAACCTACCTCCAGGGATTCTGTACTTTCCATCTCTGCGTTGTTTTCTCCTCATGCTGCACACAGCCTTGAGGTTCATGGGACGAGAGCATTTAGGACTTTCTAAGGTTCTTGCTGGGAATGCATGGAGCCTCTTGTGGACATGTGGGCTTCCAGATTTCCAGAAGTCTGTTGGGGTGCTTCAAGCTTACCACGGATATCTCATTCCTCAGATTTTCTTTTTAACTTTTTTTTTTGCATGCCTCTTGTTTTATCCAATGGTTAGCCCCTCCTCAGGCGTCTGTAGTGTTAAACAATCACCGCCGATCATTCTTAATAGCCATCTGGAGGAAAAGAGTTCAGACCTTACTTCTAAGTAAGGTCAAGTAAAGAAAAGCTCTGAAAGTAGGGTTTCCGGAGAGTTCAGAGAAGTCAGGTCAGATACTGACAGTTCACTGAGGACAGAGCATGGGGGGCTCTAATCCGGTTCCTCCCCGTGCTGTGGCAGAGAGGCTGCTGCTCTCAGTTCTGCAGTGGTGAGGCTGCTGGTTTCCAAGGCTCTCACAGAGGTGACGTGAGGAACACAGCAACAAGACAAGTTAAAACTCCAACACCTCACTGCTGGGATGTGGTTTCTCTTGAATAAGCTCTTTTTGGATTGTTACAAGCCTTTGTTTAGTTTCCAGAGTTCTAAAAATACTGAATTGCCATTTTTGCTGGTGTTCTGACTACTTTTGTGGAAGAGCGCAGTTTCATGTAATTGGTTCTTTCTTTTTTTAGGAAAAAATTTAAAGTTTATTTATTTATTTTGAGAAAGAGAGAGAAAGAGAAAGAGAGAGAGAGAAAGAGAGAACATACAGGGGAAGAGCAGAGAGAGAAGGGGAGGGAGAATCTCAAGTAGGCTCTGCGCTGTCAGTGCAGAGCCTGATGTGGAGCTTGAACTCATGAACCGTGAGATCATGACCTGAGCTGAAGTTGGATGCTTAACTGACCAAGCCACCCAGGCGGCCCTGTAATTGGTTCTTATTAACCTAGTTGCTTCTTATTCCACCATTCCGAATATTACCTCTCTCTCTCTCCACTCTTCTTACTAGGAATGTGGGAGATATATTTGGAGTTGGAACAGAATCTCGTTACCATGAACCCGACAGTCACACAAGTAAGGACAGCAGAACAAGAAGATAAATAGAGCTTAAATCTTTTATATCATTGGGCCGTTATATTCATTCTGCACTGGGATTCTTACTTGTGGGAGAGAATCAAACCCTTATTTTTAAAACTCATTGTTTGATTTTTGTGACTTGTAACTGCACACAAGCACAACATGGTGTGTTGCAGGGGACACTCATTCAATAAATCATTTTTGAAAAGCATGAGTTGATAACCTTAATTATATTGCAACTGAGTAGAGGTTCACTAAGAAATGCTTTTTTTATGACAATTTGTGATGATTGAATGAATGGATTTACTATGGAAAACTCCACCGGAAACTGACCCTGAAGGAGTTCAATGGGCGGAGCAGGGAGAGAGAAGGAAATCTTAGGAGCACAGCATGGAGAATGGCGGGGAAGCAGAGAAGGGTGGGGTCCAAAAGGGGATGCTGAGGAAACGGGGTTCCATGCTGGGATTTGCATTGAGAAAGTCACCTTTCTGTCAGACTCCAGAGCATCTTCAGGGGCATGCGAGGGAGTCTGGCCCTCCTAGCACATGCAGATTTGTGGTGGAGCCTCTTTTTTCCTGGAAGTTAGGAAAAAATCCCCCATAAGATACCTGCAGCCTTTGCTTTAAAGGAGCGAGAACCACACACCACAATTTTTCCAGCCTGCTAGCTCTCGGCTGGCATGGAGAGATAGGACCGGCCCAATTTCAATTTCGCTATCTCCTCTACAAACACATTAGAGCATGACCAGCAATAAAAATGGAAAACTCATCCTACGGCTTGATAAATACCTCTCGAGAAGTGCCCGTTTTCCCGGGGCCAGTTTCATCTTTTACATGATGGGATGCCTAATGAGGAGGGCCACTCGGCCAGGGTGAATCAATGGCAAATAAAATGCATAAAAGATTGAATTTAAATTCTTCCCAACAATATATTATTGTTTCACTGAATTGCTCCACAACAGTAATCTTTACATGCCTCTTTAAAGCAAAACAACTGCATTACTACTGTTTACCAATTTTTAGTAAAAGCTCTACCATGTAGAAAGGGCAAATACGGGAACGGCTAGTTTTACACCATGAGACATGGGAAAAACAGTTCCTACGGAAAGATGGCTAACATACAAATCATGTACACACTTAAAGTTTACCTGAACTGGATGTGACAGTGTCTATTAGACGCAGCTTCCCCCCAAAAATAAAACAGGGAGTCACTGCAGCCCAGGTTTATGTTTAATCCATGGAAGGACAGTATGAAATGTTTTCATGTTATTAACATTCCTGTCCATGAATGTACTGCAAATGAGAATCAGTAAAAACACATTCTTTCCGGTGAGAGCATATCATCCTTCTCAAGAATATATTTAAAGAAGAAAAAAGCAAGAAAGCAGGTTGACAGGAATTAATCTCTTGCCTATGCGGCCAGTAAAGGCCTGTGTTGGTGGGCGGCGCAAGAGTCCGTCAAAATCTGTCCCTCGTCTGCTTTCCTGTGTCTCCCTCAATGTGTAATCAACTCACAACTTCGCAGGATCTCGCTAGATTGCACGAGAGGCCGTTACCCCCCATGATTACCTGCCTTGTATTGTAAGCAAGAACTATCTGAAAGAATCCTTCTTTTGCACAAAATATAAAATAATAAAAGCTTTAAATTTCTATTAGGTCGTCTCCATAAGTATTTTACTAGATCACTAGGGCTGGACAAAATGAGAATTAATATATTTTTCCATCTGGATCTAAAACTAATGTGCTTTTCTTCTGTGTCATTTTATTATAATTTTTTCTTTTTGAGAGAGAGCGAGAAACAGAGAGAGAGAGAGAGAGAGAGAGAGAATGAGCAGGGAGGGGCAGAGAGAGAGAGGGAAACAGAGGAACCAAAGCAGAGTCTGTGCTGACAGCATAGAGCCTGACACAGGGCTCGAGCTCATGAAACACGAGCTCATGACCTGAGAGCAAGAGTTGGACACTTTATCAACTGACCACCCCAGACCCCCTTCTTTGTGCATCGTTTTGTACTAGTGCGTCCGGTAGAACTTTCTGCAGTGGTCACTGAGGACTTGACATGTTGTTGGTGTGACTGAGGAAACATTTTTCTGTTGTTAATTAATTTACATTTAAATAGACCCAAAGTATTAGTGAATACTGTATTGGATAGTGTGATTATAGATAAACTCAGTGTGTAGTTCAAGTCATAATAATTAGGTTTAGCATGCCAAGGAAAACTTTATTAACTTATGTCTGAATGCACACTTCCTTTTGAGCATCAGAAAAAGGTCTGTGTGTGTGTGTGTGTGTGTGTGTGTTCTCATGTCTTTGTATTTTAGTTTTCTAAACTAAGATTTAGTGAGGTCTAATTTACATACAACAAAATATACTAATTTTTAGTTACAATTCAATGAGTTTCAATAAGTGTTTACAGTGTGTAACCACCACCACCACAATCATGACAAGGAGCACGTTCTTCTCTCCAGAAAGGTCCCTTGCACACCTTTACAGTCTTCCTGGTCCCTCACCCCAGCCCACGGTCACTGCTGACATCTTTCCTGTCGTTAGGACCTCACTGTTCCTTTTTGTCTGACATCATCTCTCTGTAATGTTTTTGGGTTTACTCATGTTTGTGTTTTGCATCGATGGCTTGTTCTTTGTCTGTTGAATGATGTGCCATCATGTGGATCGGCCCCCGTTTGTCTATCCTTTTGCCTGCTCAGGACATTTGGATGGTTCACACTGTTTTGTTAGTATGAATGAATCTGAGTAAAAATAATTTTTAGAATTTATTTTCAGTAGGTTGGAGAGAGATCGCTGGCTTGTATGATAAATGAATGCAGGGTTAACACATAAGAGACTGCCAAAACTGTCTTCCAAAGCACCTGCCCATTCTGCACTCTTTCAGGGCACGTAGGAGAGCTCTGGCTGAGTCTACGGCCACACCGCCCTGAATGCTCCCGATCTCATCTGATCTCGGAAGCCAAGCAGGGTCGGGCCGGTTAGTACTTGGATGGGAGGAGAGCTCTGGCTGCTCCTATATTTGCCGATAGGTAGAAAAGTAAGTGTTTTAATTTTTAACCATTCCAGGCACCTGTCATGCTATCTCACTGTGGTTTTCATTTGTATTTACCTGATAACTGCTTACATGGAGCATATTTTCTTATGCTTATTAGCCATTGATATATTTTCTTTGAGATTTTGTCTGAATAATTTCCCCATTTTTTAAAGATTTTTTTTGAATTTTATTGAGCTCTAAGAGTTCTTTACATATTCTGGATCCAAGATTTCTTTCTTTCTTGTTTTTATTTTAATTAGAGAAAGAGAGAGCACATGTGAGTGGAAGAGAGGTGAAGAGAGGGGAGATAGAGAATCTTAAGAAGGTCCATGCTCAGCAGAGAGCCTGACACAGGGCTCCATCCCATGAGCATGGGACCATGACCTGAGCCAAATCCAAGAGCTGGAAGCTCAACTGATCGAGCCTCTATGGTCCCCAGGAGATCCAAGGAGTCTAAATTGGATACACATTTTTTAAATGTTGGCTTCTAGTATGTGGATTCCCTTTATCATTTTTAAATGCCTTTATACAGCAAAATTATTGATTTGAGAAAGTCCAATTTTCAATTTTTGTTTATAGTTTGTGCTTTTTGAGTACTACCTTGAAATCTGTTCTTAACCCATAGTCACAAATTATTTTCATCTCAAAATATAGTTTTAAATCTTATATGTAGATTTGACTTTTGTTTGCCATGTAAGGTGAGGCTAAATCAGAGGAAATTGGCATTTGCTCTCTGCAGTGGAGTTTGAAATCATTAAGTTCCTTAAATCCAAGAGAAAAAGAGAAAACAACTTTAGAGTTGTTCACATTCTTAATCTTATTAGTTACCCTAGGAAACAATTTTGGCAACTCTTTGGGAGAGATGAAATTTTAGGCTAAAATTAACTGGCCAAAAATAGGCAGGAAATTATGATTTTTTTTTTCAGAGGATATGTCCTTGCAACAACTCTCAATGTCTTCTTTGTCATCAGGAAGCATATGAAGCACCCATCTCTTGGCTTCTCTAACCTCTGGATTACACCAGGTGTTCCATCTTGTATGGAAACAATTCAAGCCTACCATCCCCCATGCTCTCTATAACATTTTATAACACCTGGTAATTTTGGCTCTAAGATTAGATAGATAGGGTCAGTTTATCTGGAATTTACGTTATCTGCTGACAGTCTTTTATTTAAGGATTCGTAATATATGTTCATCTACTGTATCCACCCTATTAGTGTTCAGACCTATGCCCACCAGTGAAGAGGATGGGCTCAACCTTAAAAGGTGTTTATGGAGGAAGGCGCAAGTTCTGAGACTTCCTTCTTATCTTGCACCCATTTGACAAACATATCGATCTTTCTGGATAGGTCAAAAATGATTGGAGGGCCAGGCCCTATGTTTTTATCTCTTTCTTATCATGTAAGCACAGTTTGAGGCATTCAGTTGGTACTGAGTCAGTGACTCACTGAGTGATAACAGGCGATGAGGATGACTACAGACCTCCATAAAGAGCAGGAGGTTCATGTTCAGAGGGGGCAGAGGAAGGGCACTGGACCAGAGCATGGGGAAAAGACCGAGGGGGTGAGGGTTCTAGGGCCCAAATACAATATTGTGGGTGGCCCCTCACTCTGGGGAGTTTGGAGGGAGAACAGCACAGCTCCTAGTGGTTGAGATCATTTACACTGTGAGAAGACCTAGCTGGATACTGGTAGTGCTGCTAATGGACATATGGGGAGAAGGAGGCCAGAGGAACCCGAGAATATAAGGCCAAAGTCTCAGCCAGATCAGAATGCTGATAATACGTGGGGCCATATTCAGTTTCCTCCCTCCATAAGCACACTGCTCGGTGTTGGGGGGCAGCTTTAATACAGTGTCTGGCCCAGGGTTCTGTGTCTGACATATTTTAGCAACATTGGTCTTCTGGGGCGGCACCTGACTGCTTGCACTGCTCCAAACCCTTCTTCCTGCCCCTGAGCAGTCTTGATCTAATGACTCCTCATTTTAAATATAAATGATAAAATTAAATAGTCTTATCTGGATTTTTAAAATTGTTTTCGCAATGTGGCATTTGCTGTTTTGTTTCTAATTAAAACACTTATTCAAAGACCCTGGTTTCTGAACACTTTCAGAAAGTGAAGCATTTTGTGACATAAAATATGGAGAAGGGATGCCTCACTGGCTCATTGGCGGTGCGTATGACTCCTGATCTCGGGTCATGAGTTTGAGCCCCACGTTAGGTGTAGAGATTATTTAAAAAATATGGAGAATTGATGAACAGGACAAGCCCATCCCACTGGAACATCTGTCATTCCCTAAATGCGACCTACGATTTTATTCTCTCTGGTTTTGATCTGTAGTATCCTTTTCTCCAATCCTTCCCAGCTTGAAGATCTAGTTCACAGGTAGAACCCACCAGAAGCCTTCCACTCGGCCTGTGCTGCAGTGACCCTGCCTGCGCTAACTCCCAGGACGTCTGTGCTAGAACCCTCTCTGCAGTTATCCTCTTACGATTGTCTATGAACCTCCCCCCAAGCACACCTTACATTTGTCTTGCTCCAGAGTAATTTGTAAAAATCTTCCAGAGGAAAGGGACCTAATTTTTATATGATTTTTCCTCAAAACACTGAGGTCCTTGTCATGTCTTCGTTGAAGAGGCTTAAGCCAGAATTCAAAAAACATCAAGACTTCAAAATACACTGAGTGATGAAGCCAAGAGTAATGAAAGTCGTGTGAATATTCCTGTCACTGTCGCATCATCCATTGATGGACGAGTCGGTTCAGAGGGTCAGTGACGAATGTAAACCGTTTAAACAATGGGTCCCATCTTGGTTTCTCTCATTAGCCTCTCCCGGCAGAATGAGCATATTTCTAGACACATTTTACACAGGCTACATTTCTTGTTAAGTGTGAAACTCAGCCACTGTTTGAATGTGCTAATGCCTCAAATTAGGAAATGAATCTAAAGGGAGTTCACCTTGAAATAAACACATAAACTATAAACTTAATTACATAAATGACGAATTTCTTACTAGGGCTTTCCTACTAACATTTGGTGGTGATCTGCAACAACACAAATTTGTATACATAAATACCCTTGTGCATGTAGAGAACATTATTTTGGTCTTATATTTGTGTGTACATGCACACACCACACGCAGCACGCATATGCATACACAGAAGCATGCACACTCACATGTACAACCATGCACACATGCACACACGTGCACACAGAGTTCACCCAAGTGAATTAATGTTGTGCCCTTAAACTGAATTTGACCATAGGGCACCTGGGTGGCTCAGCTGGTTAACTGACTGACGGGGTTTTGGCTCAGGTCATGATCTCATGGATTCATGAGTTCAAGCCCCATGTTAGGCTCTATGCTGTCAGCATGAAGCTTGCTTGGGATTCTCTCTCTCTCTCTCTCTCTTCCTCTTTGTTTCTCAGCCACTCACTCTGTCTCTGTCTCTCAAATAAATAAACGTTAAACATTTTAAATTGAGTGTCATTACTTTCATTTTAAGGCACTGACTTTTTTTTTTAAACTGTAGAGTTAGTTTCTCGAAGCTTTTCTCATGTCTTATGTTCTTGGACTCTAAGTTAGAACTTGGATTTTGCCACCTGTCTTTTAGCTTTCATGCATTAGTTAAAAGTCTAGGAATTTGGGGCGCCTGGGTGGCTCAGTCGCTTAAGCCTCCAACTTTGGCTCAGGTCAGATCTCACGTTCGTGGGTTAGAGCCCCATGTTGGGCTCTGTGCTGACAGCTCAGAGCCTGGAGCCTGCTTCTGGTTCTGTGACTCCTTCTCTCTCTGCCCCTCCCCCTCTCATGCTCTGTCTCTCTCTGTATCAAAAATAAATAAAACATTTAAAAAAAAGTCTAGGAATTTATCTTGCCTCCCCATGGCTCATGAGCACGTGGAGAAGTATGAGTGACCTATAGCTACAAGAAACAAGGGGAAGCTGGTGCCTAATAAAGCTGTACCCGTGGAATGATCCAGTCATTACAGAAAGCTCATATGATGTAACACATTTACTTTCTCACAAAAAGGGACAAATTAAGACCTGAGCAAGCTTTGAATATTTAACTAGAAAAATAAATTTTGTTAAGGAAAAAAGCTGCTATACCTTAAACGATTCCACAAATATTGAAGTTAGGGAGGGGTGACCGTTGGAAGACACTATGAAAAGCGTTATTGTATAGGATGTGCTTCTGACGAGATAGTGGATTTATGAGGTGGCAGTGGGGACAGGGTGATCTAGGAGTGGGACTTTAGTCCATAAGTTTGCACTTTCAATTTATCTTTATTGACTTTTTTTCTCTTGATGGTAATACTTACAAAGTTTATACTTTTGTAGAACAAATGGAATAGTCACTTGCCTTATACAACTTACAGAGCAGATTTCATATACTATCATATTTTATGTTCCGTCATATTTTCAGTAAATGTACATACTCTTTTTTTTAAGTGTTGGGATTTTAAGTTGTTACAGTGCACAGTTGGAGTGGGGTCTATGTTGTGTACCATCTCTGTTTCCCCTCCTCCCTGCTCCCCGCCATCTGCAATCAGGACCATGGACAACTACCAATGTAATAGTGTTATCTACGCTTTCTTTCAAACTGAGACTTATGTTTAGTCTTTTTCTTTCCTTCTGAGGTTGAGTCCTAATGTATTGGACATGATGAATTTTTCTGTATATACATTTAAAGAAAATACTAGACACAGTAATTGGTTAATGAAGAAAGAATGAATGAAGAACTGTATTTACCTTATATCAACTGTAAATGGGATTCCCTGGGTCATCAATCCTGTTACTTTAGTTTATAACATTGTATCTCATACCTTTTATTGTTCCATTCTTGAAATTCATTCTCTGTGGATACATAGAGTTTGATGTTTTTTTTTTAAATGAAGGATTAATAAAGGATAGATTTCTTTGGGTTTTCCAGTTTAATTATGCCTTTATTATTTTTTCAAAGTTTTGTTAAATTATAGTTGTTAATATAGCACAAAATGGTTTTGGGAGTAAAATTTATTGATTCATCACTTACATATAACCCAGTGTTCATCCCAACAAGTGCCCTCCTTAATACCCATCATCCCACCCATAATTATGCTATTAAATTTACCTGGTTATGGAAGTAATTTGATGTCATATTAGCTACTTGATACTGAAAATTGTGTTTTGGATAAAAGTAAAATATTGAAACTGGATATCTTCAAACTTGATCTTTAGTTCTAATTCCACATCAACATGCATTTTTTAAAAACCCTGATTTTTAGACTGACCTTATTGCATTTGATACTTCCATCCACATTCAGAGCCCCCTTACACTGGGTAAGCGACTTAAATATTGTCGTGTCCCGCCCCGGCCGCTCTGGCCTGAGGGGCAGAGGATTGACACGGGTTCTTCTCCTGAGGGAGGGAGAGAAAACGGGGGCGACGGAAGAGGGAGACGCAGCGAATAAAGACACTACTCACGGTTTTGCGATCAGGCAAGAGAGAGAGCGTTTATTGAGAGAACTGTCTTATAAAGGCTTTCAGGGCGGAGCAAACAACGTAGCTGACATAGCGTAGCTGACGTAGGTCGACGTAGGTAACGTAGGTGGGTTGCTAGGAAACAGGGTTAAGAGATTAAGACTGGAGTGAAAGAGGAAACGGACTAAATTGTTTTAGCACAGCTCCCGAGGAGCCGAATACCACCCTGCCTGCAGGCGGTTGATCTTTGGTCTCTGGCTTCTCTGACATTTTGCAACTCCCTTCAGGGAGTGACAGGTCTGGCTAGCAAAATGGCGAAGCAGCTGAGATCTTAGCTGCTTTTCACAAAATATCATTTCCCACTGAAAGGAATAACAACTACTTAGAGAAATGGCAGTTCTGGGTCTCTGGCTGTATAAGCTTTAGACATTTTGTCGTGCTGGAAAGTGAGGGAGCTATCAGAGACTGCAGAAGTAGTCTTCTTTGAAGGTTTTCCTTGTTAAAATTAGGTCCTGTGCTCAATCTTCAGCTCTGTTTGCCCCTGGCTGTGGGATATGAATTTCCATTTACATATTTTCAAAGTTTACTGACCTTCACATTCTGCTCTAAATTGTGATTCATGCATCTGAGCCTGTCATTTTCTTTCTTTAAGGAATCTATGGCACTTGGGAATATCCATCCAAATCTACAGTCCTTATAATTTCCACCATCCCCCTACCCCCCTAAATTCTGGAGATACTGCAGGAGCTGCTGTATTTCCTTCTGTGTTTGTTCTGTCCCCTTTTACACAGGCAGAGGCCTTAGCATCCATACTTCTATGTACCTAATGGGTCCTCTGAATACACCTCCTGCCAACAGTCTTAGCAACCCCACTGCCTCAGGGCGCAAGGCATACTGGTCCAGACCCCCATCCCATCCAGAATCCCTTCTTAGGACCTCGACTGTCACCGGCCACATTACCCTGAGTTCCCTAGAAGCAGCTGCTGTTGCAGTGTTCCGTGGATGTGATTTATTGAGAGAATGTGCCCCCGAAAAAGCTGTAGGTTGTGAAGTCCAGCAGGGCAGGCAAAGCACTGAGCAATGGTGGGAGCCGCATCGGCCTTGCTGGATGACACAGTCACAGCGAAGAAATGGCAGACATTTGCACAGCTCCTGCCTTGAAGTGAAACTGGTATCTCCTTATATTATTGGCTCATACTGGGAATGGGCTGCTGTTATTGATTAGGCCTCACAATGTTCCAAATCAGACCGATATTCCCCACACAGTTACCCCATAAGAAAATCATATTCCTGCCCCTGCATAAGAGATTTTAGATCAAAGCGCTGCAGATGTTTGCCAAAAGGCTCTTCTAATGAGCCTTGCAGACGGAAGACCTAATGGGGGCTAAGACCACAAGAGTTATGATTAATGCTGGCCTGGAGAAGAAGAGCCCAACTTAGAGATAAGAAACAGACAAGGACTGGACATCAGTTGCTACATATACCTTTGCTAATTGGAGCTACAAGTGTCTTCCCTTACACTGACGTCCACAATGAGGACGGATAATGAGGATGGGTAAGAGTAACTACAACATAAACCCGTATATAGAGGCTGACACATGTGGGCCCCTCTGGTATTTGCACCCTCAGCATCAGACAAAAGGGTTTACACAAGCAATCTACTAACCAGTCTGAATACATTCTTCCTCTTGTAAGCCAGACAAAATAACTCCTGGCCTGGCTATCTATTACTCAACTTACGACTTAATCCTACCGTTATTGATATAAACAAATATGTATGTCATCCGCTTTTCACTGAGAACATCCTGTTGTCTCTTTAGTTGTAAGATTTACTACCAGTTCAAACAAGTGGATATAAAATCTGCTTTTTACTTAGAACAACCTGTTTTCCTCTTACTTATAGAATTTGTTGGCTCACTGTAAGTAGGATAGTATTGCCAGAATGCCTCTGTAAAACTGTATCTTTACCGTTTTCAAAGCATCCTATGACAGAGATTTGTTCGTTGTAAAAGTTCCACCTGTTGATGTCCTGTTATCACTTAACCTGTAAATAAAGACATGAAAACCCGACAGAGCAGAGATGCCTGCCTGGTGATCAGAAAGAAACTTGTGGCTCTCTCATCACTCTCTCTCGTGCCGACCTGTCCGTC
This sequence comes from Helogale parvula, assembly GCA_004023845.1. Classification (NCBI taxonomy): domain Eukaryota; kingdom Metazoa; phylum Chordata; class Mammalia; order Carnivora; family Herpestidae; genus Helogale; species Helogale parvula. The sequence continues at coordinate 62,403 of PJEM01004323.1, read as the reverse complement.
CTTCGGGGACCCCTGGACCTGCTGGAGCAGGACTCCGGCAGAGCAGGCTGGTTTCAGGTAAGGTCTACTCATGAGGTCTGGCTGCAGAGGGACAGCTCTCCGGCATAAACCAAACCAGTGCTGTCCCTACCCCGAGGCAGCGAGGGGACCAGCTCCGAGCCTTTGGCAGCCTCACTCAGATCCTGGGGGGTGGGAGTGGTGGGCCGGCAGGGGTGACCTGGCAGTCATCAGAGCACCGTCCACGAGCAGCTAACTGAAGCTGGGGGCATAGAGAGGCATGCTAAATCCAGGATGCGGGTGTATTAATTTGCTGTGGGAGACATAACAAAAGACCACAGGATGGTTGAAGTAAGAGAACTTCATTTCCTTACAGTTCTGGAAGCCGGAAGTCAGAGATCAGGCGTGGGTGGGCTTGGTTTCTTCTAAGACCTGTCTCCTTGGCTTGTGAAGGTCACCTTCTCACTGTGTCCTCATACGGTCTTTCTTCTGTGTGCCTATGTGCTGATTCCCTTCTCCTGGAAAGACACAAGTCAGACTGAGTTGAGGTCCACCCCAATGATCTCATTGTAATTTAACTACCTCTTTACAGGCTCGATCTCCAAACAGTCACTTTCTGAGAGGTAGAGAGGATTAGAGCTTCAAATATGAGTTTTGAGGGAACACAATTTAATCCTAGTCCAAAAAAGGGAGGGAGGGGGAACCTGCCATAGATTAAAAAAAACCAACCAAGTGTAAGATATGCACCTTTCTAGGTCATAATTCTAGCAAATCAACAACAAAAAGATACTTTTGAGTAAATCAAGAAATCCAAATTCAGACTGGGTATTTATCAAGAAATAAATTTTAATTTGGTTACATGCATTAATGGTGGTTTTATTTTTATAAAAATGTTCTTATATGAGAATAGGTACTGAGCATATACTGATGTCTGGGATTTAGTTATTTATTTGAAACTTTTTTTAATGTTTCTTCATTTTTGAGATACAGAGAGAAACAGAGCACAAGCAGGGCTGGGGCAGAGAGAGAGGGAGACACAGAATCTGAAGCAGCCTCCAGGGTCTGAGCTGTCAGCACAGAGCCCAATGCAAGGTTCAAACACACACTGTGAGATCATGACCTGAGACAAAGTCAGACGCATAACCGACTGAGCCTCCCAGGTGCCCCATGCCTGGGATTTATTTTAACATGGACTAGATGTGCTCTTCCCCACAAGAAAAATGGAAGTGTACTTTTGAAAGAAAGAATAAAGGCAAAACTTCAGACATGTTTGAAACTGGGTGATTGAAGATTCGTTGTACTACTTTTTCTAATTGTTTTGCATTTTAAAAATGTTCTTTAAAATGGTAATTAAAAATAAATTAAAGATATGTTCACACTGTTCCATGAAGAGAACCAGTTCTTCACATGTTGAAAGAATAGAGTTAGTGTTTTTGTCACTCAGCTAGCCACAAGCCTTCTGTGTCTATCCCGCCCAGGAATTCCTTTGGGAGAGTTACCCACTCTTGGGTTTTCTGTTTGTATCACTGGACCATATCAGCTCTGACCATGGTCTTTCAAGTCCTGATTTAAAATATTCCTCAGACCACTGTTGACTCAGTTTCCCCCTTGCATTCATCACGTGCCCACCACACCCCTTGCTTTTACTGTATACTACCATGTGATAGGGTGATTAATGTATTCCTTTTTCCTTAACGATTATTATTGTTTTTATTAAAAATTTTTAATGCTTATTTATTTAAGAGAGAGATAGAGTACAAGTGAGAGAGGAACAGAGAGAGAGACAGAGAGAGAATCCAATCCAGGCTGTCAGCACAGAACCTGGCGCGGGGCTCAAACCCACGACTGTGAGATCATGACCTAAGCCCAAGTCGCACCTTAACCGACTGAGCCACCCAGGCACCCCGTATCTTAACTACTAAAATGGGACTTACTAGAAGGCAAAAAACAAGTTTTCTTCATCTTTTATATCCATGACATTTTTCACGGGGTCTTGCACAAAGTGAATCCTCAACAAATACGGGAATTAGCTACAAATTAGAACATCAGGTTCATAGCATTATTTTTTTGCTCTTGTTAAATGTTCTACATTAAACATTTTTTTGCATATATTGTTTTCTATCCCAAATAATTTGGATAACTTCCCTAGGATTTTTTTTTGTTTTTTTGGCTGAATAATTTTGACTTAGCAATTTCTCATATAGTATCATTCTTGCCAGTAGGCACATGGAATGCATTTAGATAGTAGCTCTCACTCCAAATTTAATGGGCATAGTAAAAAGGTAGCATGCGTAACCATAGGAATTTCTTTCAGTGCCCTAAAATATCTATGGTTATGAAGAGTTGGGGTTGCCGGGCCGATTGATGGTCAATATATGAAGTGCTTGTAAACAAACGTTTATGGTTAATATCTACTTAAGACCTGTTGTTCTTGTTTTTGTTCCTGTTGTTTTTGTTTTGTTAAGAGCCTTCACCAGTTGATGCTGTAGGAAGTAACATCTAAAGCTTTAAATTTCCTATGGACTAAATGCCATTGAGGGGCTTGTGTCTCCCTCTATCTCTGTCCCTCTGTCTCTCTGGCCCTTTTTCACTTTAAACCTGGCAACAGGCATACAGTTTGAAAGCTGAGAAGCAGGTGTGGGCACACTGGTCTGGCTTCCCGTCTCGGCCGACCACCCGATAACGACAGCCTCTCGCCTGCATGCCCGCGACGTGCAGGTGTCCGGTAAGAAGCACGCAGTCGCCACCCACGGAGGTCAGCGGTGGCGGATCTCCTGCACGTAAGGAGGGACTACACGGTCTTGCTCTTCTGACCCCTTCTCAAACTGAAAAGAACCAGCCAAGAGGCTGACGTGTCTTGATATACTTTACCGTTTTACTTTGGAGTTGGGGCGTCTTCCCCGGCAGACTTTGGTCTCCTTCTGCTTTCGGAATATCTCTGTTGGCAGCCTGAAAATTGCTGAGCGTGTTGATAAAATTCGGATTGCGAAACTAAGTCCCAGCTGGAAAACAGGCCCTTGGCTTTGGGATGTTCTTTATGTTGATGCGTAAGATTTCTTCTTTTCGCTTACTCTGTTCTGACCCTTGTTTTATTTCTTTAGTGGTAGCCCGAGAAATCTGGCATGGCTAAGAAGTGTCATGTTAAGAAGATTAATTCGTGAAATAACTTGTATTCATGGGCAACATATTGGAATTTTAAAAATCTTTAGGAAATAAAGAGTCTTGGGGACTCTTTCCAAAGTTTCCACTAAAAGGCACACGATATAAATCAATTGCACATAATATTTGTTATTTCACCACTTTTTTTTGCTTCTTAACTAAACAGAAAAAACCCAACACTAATACCAGCTTGGGAAAAGGACTTAAACATATGTCATCTCATATTGGAACAAGGTTCCAATTACCTTCGACCTGCATTTCCTTTTTTTTTTCTTTTTTTTTTTTTGCCTCCATTTTCTGTTTGGATCCAATTGTGCTAAACCAGCAATAAGAAAACCAAAGCAGCCTCATTATTTCCGAGCCTAGGACCATATGGACCCCACACTGAAGTTCTGATCATCATTCTACAGCAAGGCATTCGTGTTTTATCTCCAGAAGATCAAGCAGATGGAGAAGCCATGTCACGTGGGTGGGAATTTTTATTCAAAGCACAAATAGCTGGAATAATAATGAAGGAAATTCTGCAAAGAGCTACACTCATTGCAGGTGCAATTTTCCTTTCCTTTTATAACTTTACCAACTATGGAGATTCACTCAGGTAGAGAGGCGGCAGAGAAGAAGAGCAAAAATACAAAGTTTCTATTTAAAGTGGGGAGCTCACAGACGTGGATCAGCGGGTCACAGAAATTCCGATGACGCTCCCTCAGAAAATGCTACAAGAAATACCCTACACTTCTTTCTCTTCGGTTCCGTTGGTAGAACGAGGTACTAAGGCTATTACACATACGTACATTTCATTTTTTCCAAACTAGAAGAGGGGACATTGCTTTTTCTCTTCCTCCTCTAAAATACCAATCACACACACACACACAGAGGTCACCACACAAGCGTAGGTTGTGACGGCTGTCCCCTGGCATTAATGGGTTGTATCAGATGGCGTGAGGTGGGGGCGACTCTGCCAGTGAGTGATTTGTGAGTCTTGTTGCTTTTTCTGAAAGTGGACACTAAGAGGAAGGTAATTTGTTTCTACACGAGGCCTGGGTAACTCTTTGTAGGGTCACTGAGGTATGACAAAAACTGCCATACTTCATTAGACCAGCTTGTCACACACAGTTTAGTGGAAATACCTTTCAGCCTTTCTGCCAGTTATTCTGACAGCCCAGAGAGACCTCCGATTTTAAGGAAATATTTCATTTTCCGATGGAAAGGGAGCTTTCAGGGTGAGAGGAAGCAAGAATGACCAGAAGGCACAAACACATGTGGAAAATGTAAGTCTTCCCCGGGTGTCATTGGACTATATTTCAAAACGTTGCAAAATGAAATTTAAGGCACAGTTTTCCAGAATCTCATAATTCAGAAAACCCTCAAGTCTTTGGATTCCATATGAAGGTTAGTCTGGCCTACTGATGTTAGAATAATATTATTTTCATCTAACTGCTAATTTCTGACACTGAGGTAGTTGATCTGACACTGAGGTGCTCTGACACTGAGGGCAGAGTAGAATGTGTACTAGCTGGTGGGTTACACTTTTCCTGTCACATTTGTGTTTTGCTGTTTTTATTTTTTAACTCTGGCAGGGGTGAGAGTAGCCATATCCCATACAATTAAAATGCAAGCATCTATTTTTATGCAAATTTTCTCATCTAAGAGAAATTTCCCCTTGACAATGTTGGCACATTATATATGTTGATAATAAATAGCAATTTATGCTTGGTATTATGGAAAGAAAGTCACAAAAAGGTCTTTGATCTCTATGGACCCGAGTAGATAAAACAGGAAACTGCAATTAGCAACTGATGTAAGCTCTGGGGAGGCATAAAGAAGGAAAGGACGGGCGGGCGTTTTTCTTCGGAAGGATTTTTACAGAACTAAAGCAAAGAAGGATATTAAAGTGGTAAGATAATGGTTTCTTTTACATGTCTACCAGGATAAGAGTGTCTATTGTTATCTGTTGAAAAACATTCATTAGGCATCTAATGACACACCGAAGGATAATAATACTAACTCAATATTTTAGTCCAGAAATCATTTGCGAAAGTTGTTAGTCCCATAAAATTCTCCTTGGAAAGTTAGACTCCATCAACATTTGCTAGAAGAAGAATTCCTCCCATTCCAAGTAGAGCTAGAGCATGCCCCTGCTCCAGGGGCCGCGAAGTCAAATTCCTTGTGGGATTTTGTGACATTCTCATTGTTTCTTAAAACCATAAGTGTGTTTATTTTTTGAATTTCAAAGATATTAATTTAATTTCCTTTTGAGGCTCTTTGAAATCCCTTTTGAAATCATTGGCGAGAGTGGCAATTTCCATAAACCAGGCTTGGAATTACTGAACTATGGGAAGAAATGATATACTCAGTTAATTTGATACATTTCTGATTATGAATTCATAGTAACAATGTTATAAGGTTGTTTTGTGTTGTGTTGTTTTTGCCATATAGCCAATGGGAAAAATAGTGACGCATCATAAGCCTACAGCTGAACGTCTGATCACGTGGGCACAAACCTAGGATTCCTCGATCCAGGACCGGATGATACTGAAGAGGGTGGGTGAAGCCCTCCCACTGCTTCCCCTGCCTTCCTGCCCACCGATAACCATCCGGTTGACTTCCAGCACCTTTCTTCTGCAGAATGATTCATATATACGTATTCTTTGTATCTTGCTCCTTTCCCTCATTATGATGCTTGTAAGTTTCATCTCTTGCGTGTAGTAGAAACTTGTTCATTACTTTGTAACTCTCCATTGTATTCCACAGTCTATTGTCTCATAACACAGCGTGTGTGTCATGAGAGAACATCACATACACTCAGATTGAGGAGGAGCAACTCACACGTACTGTCCAAGACCTCTGGCACACATTTGTGTGCGCTCTTGTTGAGTATGTCCATTAAGGGGGATTCTGCATCTAAGATACACATGCATTTACATTTAGAAGGGAAGGACTGTTTTCCAGAGTGGGTTCAAGTTTACCACCTGCAGAAGGTTCCTACAGGTCCGCCCTTGCCACTTGTCCTGTGGATCTTTTGAATTTTACCTCTTCTGTTGTGTGTCTAGTGATGTCTCAATGTGGTTTTAATTAAAGTTCCTTGACGACTCATGACATAAAGGGCTACTTCCTCGAATGTTTTTTTTGCAGTGATTGTTTAAGCCATTTGTCCACTATTTCCTTTTTGTGTATAATTTTCTCATTGCTTTATGGGAAGTTTTTGCAGACCCTGGGTTTGGGTACATTTTAGCTATATGTGGTGTGGCAGCATCTCTGAACCCTTGGGTTGCCTTCTTACCCTGTCAGCGATGTCCTTTGATGAATATAAATCCTTTTTTTTTTCTAAAATTTTTTTATGTTTTTTAATTTATTTTTGAGAGACACAGAGAGACAGCGTGAGCAGGGGAGGGTCAGAGAGAGAGGGAGATACAGAATCTGATGCAGGCTTCAGGCTCTGAGCTAGCTGTCAGCACAGACCCCGATGCGGGGCTCGAACCCACAATCATGAGATCATGACCTGAGCTTAAGCCAGACGCTTAACCGACTGAGCCACCCAGGCGCCCCTATAAATTCTTAATTTAAATGCAGTCTCATGCATCAGTATTTTTCTTCATGGAGAACACTTTTGGTGTTCTATTAAATATCTGCTTACCCTAAGGTTGTAAAGATATTCTCTGGCATTATCAGCTAAAACAGAGAAGTCCAATACAGTAGTCAGGAGTCACACGCGGGTACTTAAGTCACACAAAGTAAAAATAAGAATTAAGTGATTCAGTTATGCTAGTCACACGTCAGTGCTGAAAAGTGGTAGTGGCCACGGAGTGGAATGGTACAGATACCAGGCATTTCTATCACTGAAGAAAGTTCTGTTGGGTAGATTCTGTGGGGAACTTTGTCACCTTTCTGTAAGGTAGGGTGCTTTGTGATGGTGTGAGGTACAGGTCATTTTACATCTACTCCACATTGATGCCCCACTGAAGGACAGTCTTTTGAAAAGACCATTCTTTCCCCACTGCTCTGTGATAGAAACTGTCATAATAAAGTGTCCATTTAGAGGGCGCCTGGGTGGCTCAGTTGGTTGAGCTTCTGACTGGGGCTCAAGTCATGATCTCATGGTTTGTGAGCTTGAGCCTTGAGTCAGGATCTCTGCTGTCAGCGCAGAGCCTGCTTCAGATCCTCTGTCCCTCCCCTTCCCCACTCCCACTTGCTCTCTGTCTCAAAAATGAATAAACACCTAAAAATAATAAAGTGTCCATTTAAGGGAGGTTTTGTTTATAGACTGTTACTATTGTATTTCTATTTGTATTCTTGTATCAATAACACATCTCTTAACTACTGTGGCTTTATAGAACTCATGCTATCCAATAGCTTATCTTGAAGTAATCTTGGATTTTTGCTTCTGTATAAATTAACTTTTTTAAAAGTTTATTTTTGAGAGAAGACCAAGTGCAAGCAGGGAAAGGGCAGAGAGAGAGGGAGACACAGAATCCAAAGCAGCTCCAGGCTCCGAGCTGTCAGCACAGAGCCCGATGCAGGACTTACACTCACAACTCGTGAGATCATGACCCGAGCCAAAGTCAGACGCTTAACTGACAGAGCTACCCAGATACCCCACTTCTGTATAAATTTTAGAAGTGTCTTATAAGTTCTCACCAAAACATTGCAGGTTTAATTCCACTTTCCCACCCATATATTTTCTTTCTATTTCTCCCCTCCTGCATCTGTTAGGCTGGGTGTAATAATGGTGGCAGGTAGGATTTAAACAATCCATCATGGAGGAAGGCTTTGAACATTCCAATCACTACTGAGGATGTTTTGCCTATGTGGCTCACAGATGCCCTTTATCAGATTAATGTTTACTTTCTATTCCTAGTTTTCTGAAAAATTTTTTAATCATTTAAAAAAATTTACTTTGAGAGAGAGAGAGAGAGAGAGAGAGAGAGAAACCCAAGCAAACTGTGCACTGATAATGTGGAGCCTGACACAGAGGTTGAACTCACGACTGAGAGATCATGACCTGAGCTGAAATCAAGAGTTGGCCACTTAACTGACAGTCACCCAGGCGCCTCATCATTAATAGATACATTATAAAAATGTTTTCTGTGTTTGTGAATTTAATTATATGAATTTACCCACCTACTCTACTGATCTGGAGAATTACATTGACTCTTGATATTATCACTAAACCTTGCTTTTGAAGTCACTTTCATGTATCTTAGTATATTATCCTTTTTATTTGCTGCTTGACTCAGTCTCCTAGTTGTTCAGGATTTTCATATCTCTGTTCATGAGAGATGGGTTGGAGTCTTCTTTTTTTGGTAAGGTTTCTAGTTTTGTCATCAAGATTTTTGCTCCATTTGCTATTCTCTAAAAACAGTTAGTATAAGATTGTCATTTCCTCCTTAAAAATGTGAAGAATTTATCGGCAAAGCTTCCTGGAACTAGAATTCTTATTCTAGGAATTTTTAATGATAAGTTTACTTACTTTAATCATTAGAGTGCTATTCCGATATTCTATCTTATGTCAATATGTCCTGAAAAGTTTTGCTTTTTGGAGCATTTTCTAATTTCATCTAAGTTTTTAAATGTATTGGTCATTACAAAAATCATGGCACACTGCCGACGGCTGGCAACTTCTCACCACCTCGGGCTGTGATTTTAGCGAGGGCAAACACAAGCCCAGGCAGGATTTAAAAGGTCCCCTAGAGAATGAGAAGGAATCTGAACAGCTCCCATCTATCCCTTGTCATCTACAGGGCTGAGTGCATGTGCACGGCTGTGGGCAGGACCAGGAAGGACTGCGGGGAGGAGGGGGCCGACCTGGGCTGTGTGCACAGCAGGAAGTGTGAGTTAAAACTGCCTTGTTAAGTGCCTGACGATTGAAGACACACATCCCCGTACTGATCCACCTGGCAAAAGTAGGAGACATACAGAGAAGGCATAGAAGAATATCTTCCAACTTGGCTGGCCACTCAATTATACTGATCTCGGTCTGACCCATGTGAAGCCAGTCTTAAAAAATCAAAATGAGGATTAAAAAAAAATTAACAGTGAATTCAGTTGCTTTATATATTCTATATATAATATTATGTATAATATACTATATATTTCAATACACAGAATCTATAGATTAGTTTAGGAAATTTGCTAAACAAGTGAGCTACAACGAAGAAAATAAAATCAGCAACAAACACAAGGACACTAGACATCAATTGAAGTTTGTAGGAGAAAAAGAGCACCGGGAATGGTAAGTGTACATGAAAGCCTGTGTAAACGACTTCTTTGTTTTTATCTATCTGTTCTCCAATAAGGCTGACAACATTTAACTATAATGATCAAGAAAATAAAATAAAAGACTGAAATTATGAAAATCAGGAATGAGATTGAACGCCATTACATACCTTAAAGAAATAAAAAGGATTATAAGGGAACACTATGATCAAAGGACATCAACAAATAGATAATCGAGATGAAATTCAGAGATTCTTAGAAAGACAAAAAACAACTACTGAAACTGGCTCAAGAGGAAAAAAATAATCAGAAGAGACCTATCCCAAGTAAAGAGACTGAGTTAGTGAATAAACACCTTCAACAATGGGGCACCTGGGTGACTCAGTTGGTTCAGGGTGACTCAGTTGGTTCATCATCTAACTCTTGATTTCGGCTCAGGTCATGATCTCATGGTTGTGAGTCTGAGCCAAGCAGAGCCTGCTTGGGATTCTCTCTCCCTCTCTCACTGGTCTTCCCCTATGCCTCGCCTCTCTGAAAATAAATAAATAAAATTAAAAACAAAACAAAGAAACCCACTTGCAACAAAACAAAGTGGAGGCCAAGATCTACCTCACTAGGGAATTCTACCAGACATTTAAAGATTTAATACCAAACTTTCACAAAATTTACCAAAAAAGCAGAAAAAGAGGGAACACTTTTTAACTCCTTCTGTGAGGCTAACATTACCCTAATGTCAGAACCAGACAGCTGTCCTAAGAAAAAAGTGACAATAGACTAATATCACTTATGAATATAGACACAGCATTTCTGAACAGTAGACCTACAAAGTAAACCGTGACCAAGCTGGAATTGTCACTGGAAAGGAAGGAAGGCTCAACATCTGAAAATCAATCAGGGGAGCACATCATATCATAGAATAATGGGGAAATGAGATGAACGTCTCATTAGATAAGGTAAAATCACCGGACAAAAATCCAACATGCTTTTTATTATAAAAACACTCAACAAACTACAAATAGAGGGAACCTCCTAAAGCCAATGGAGAACATCTGGGAAAATCTCACAGCCAATGTCATACATCATGGGATAAGACTGTTTCCCCCCTAAGACCAAGAACAAGACACTTCTATTTAACATGGCACTGAAGGTTCTGGCCAGTGAAATTAGGCAAGAGAAAGAAGTAAAAAAGATAGCAAGATTGGAAAGGGAGATACACAGACAGAAGATCTCTATATGCCCTTGATATGACCTTGTTAATAGAGCATTCTAACAATTCCACAATAAAACTATTAGAAATAGTAAGTTCTGCAATATGCAAATTAAAAACAGGCAAATGATTGGAATAGATATTTCTCTAAAGCAAAGGCTAATATTTCCCCAAAGTGAACGGGGAAATGTAAGTTAGAATCACAACTGTGTGACGCCACTTCCTGCGCGGCCGATGGCTGTAATAGGAAGACAGACAATGGCATCCATCAGCTAGGCTGGGGAGAAATTGAAGCCGTCCTACATTACTGGTGGGGATGTAAAATGAGCAGAACTCTGGAAAATGGATAGTTGTTGAAAGGTTAATAATCCTGGAGTCACCAGATGGCCCAGAAGTTCCGCTCATAGGTTTAGAGAAGAAAGGCAGGCACAGAAGACCATGTGCGATATGATTTCACTTACATAAAATGTCCAAATAACCCATATAGAAAGTAGACGGGTGGTTTTCAGGGGCTGGGGTGGCGGAGGGATTGGAGAGTGACCGCTACTGAGGACAGGTGTTTTGGGGATGGGGTGATGAAACTGTCCCAGTGGTAATGGCTGTACAATGATGTGAATGTATTGAAAAAAAAATCCCACTGAAATGTACATTTTAAAAGGGTGAACTTTATGATATCTAATATATCTCAGTAAATATGTTTAAACATTGAAAAATTTAGGGGCTTCTGGGTGGCTCAGTCGGTTAAGTGTCTGAATCTTGATTTCAGCTCAGGTCCTGATCTCACAGTCATGGGATCCAGCCCTGAGTCGGGCTCCCTGCTGAGCATGCCTGGGATTCTCTCTCTCCCTGTCTCTTCCAGCCTTTCTTCCCCCACGCCACACACACTCTCAAAATAAGTAAATAAACGTTTCAAAAGATAAAAATGGAAAAATTTAGAGTCTCTGGATCCGGTTTTCTTCCTTCCTCAGTTCTCTTTGTTGACGTACATGGAGTGCGGGCAGTCACTTAAATTCTGGTGAGGATTGTTTTTAAGCCTTGTTCAGGCTGGCCTATTTTAGCCTCGCCCTCATTCTGAGGAAGTGGTCCTTCTAGCAGTTTTATTAGCATTGCTCCACCTTGACCTGAACTCCATTCTGCGGTAGCTTTCTGTGACACTCAGCCGCTCTGTGTCCAAAACGGTCAAGACGAGAGGCTGAAGGTGGCGTCTCACCTCATCCTGCTTCCCTTCGGAGGACAGAGACGCTTCTTCATTTCTTGCATTGGCTACGCTCCGAAGTTTTTCTTAAAGCATTGTTTTCTTCATTTTTCTAGATTTTATGTTTCCTGCTGGAGAGAGAATAACAACCCAAGTCCCCACGTCAAATACTGAACACCCCTCTGTAATGACTGGGTTTTACATGGAGAATCTCAAGACTCCCTAAGGCAGACATCCTGTGTGGACACATCTGAGCACTGCCTCCCTCCCTGCAAGACGTGGGCGTGTTCCAAAACTACTGGGACCTCCATTCCGACCACGGGATCTGGGCGGGAGCTGCCCATCACAGCACTTCCACCCCCAGGCGAGCCAATCAGAATCTTACAATCTCAGGCGAGCCAATCAGAATCTTTCAATCTTACAGATCAGAAGCCCTGTAACCAGAGAAGAATATCCTCTCCTCTCCTGTCCAACTCTGGAAAATGTGGGTCCAGAAGCTTCCAGGAGGTACTCTTCCAGCCTTTGGGGAAAAGTAACTTGTAAGAGGAAAATATGAAGTTGCTGTACAGAGATGAGAAATGGAATGAAAGAAGCCCCAGAACCATAGAAATCTCTCGTTTTTATTCTTACTAAATACATACCCTCTTTCCTGTATAGTTAAACCAATACATTTGTCTTCTTGCTTGAGCTAGTTCATATTTTTGTCTTAAGCAATGAGGTTTGGATCTATAGACCACATGGTGACTGTTGCACTTTCACACATTGATTAAGAAAATATATCTGTATATTGCTTTCCTGTCCACAGTCTGAGGATCGTTGCTCTAGGCATTAGGGGGAAATAGAATATTACTTATCAAGAGAAACATATGCCTGGATCTATCTCAAAGAGCCTATTTGGATCACAGTGCAGAACAGGAAATAGGGAAGAATTAGAAGTCAGAGACAAGAATTAAAAAGCTCAGTGTAACTTAGATAAATAATAAACCAGAAAAGTTGTAAAAGATAGGCAAATGAGAGAAGATGGGCATCAGAGATATTTTGGAAGGAGGACTGACAAGATTCGGATATGGATGAGAAAAAAATGAAATAAGAAGAATTCATAATTTCAGAAGTTGCTGAGGATTGTGATAGGGGAGGGCAGGATCAGGGAAGAAACCTCGTGTGTGATCCTGGGCATTAGTCCTTGAAAATACTGTGAAAACCACACCTCACCCTGTTGTCTGATCATGGACTCAAGATGCGGAAACAGTCTGAACTCATCTATTCTTTGTTGTCTCCCTATTCTGGTTGTTTGATCTATTTCCCAGGATGGCTTCCACTCTCTGTAGCTTCTCAGATATTAGGGAGGTTATAACCGTGCTTGTCGGTAACTACGGTGACGTAAATTGGAAATGACCGTTGGCTGGTAGCAAGCACTTCTGGCAGGTTCCTGGGTGTCGCGGTGTGATTTTACTTCCTTTTAAAAGTGGCACCTCTTCTGTTCCTGCACATCGCAGAGTAAACACGTTTTATTTTTCTAATCATGTTTTAGATAATAAAAGAAGAAAGAGTAGCACGTATCAACAAGCAAATGAAACCATTTCTGGATGAGCTCTGTGTTCTAACAATGACAAAATGTTGACTGAAAATAACCAAGTTTCTTACATGTAACAGTATCCAGCGTGTTTCATTTCTTATTTTGTTGTTTTCCTGTCATCTATGTCCTCGGAAATTGTATCCTCATGTTTTATTAAGAGGAGAAGAAATATTTCCGGCATGTGTACAGCTGTGATCTTGAACTTGTGACATTTAAAGGGCAATAGAATGCTAATGTGACTAATAAAACAGAAAAATGATTTTATAACAGGCCGTGTGATTATCCTGGGTTCTTGTTCACTTATCTTTTCAACTGACTAAATTTGACAACTTAGTTTGTAAAAATTGCAATAAAGAGGCGTCACAGATTCAAACTGAAATATCAGTAAAACAAAGACATTTCTTACCTTTCAATAAACAGGTTGTCATCTTCTCTGTTTTTTTTGTAAAGAAAAATCTATCAGGCAAGAGGTGAAGAGTGTGTTTCTATGAACGTGATGGTGTCTAATGATTTTTGGATTACTCTGGGAGGCAAGAGGTTGCAATACAAAAGTAATCCTTCTTTGGTAATTGATTTTTGTACTTTCCTTTGAACACACAAAATTGGTTTCAGGGCTGGCGTATTACAATGTGCTGCTGAGCAAGGATATTGATAGCGATAGTACATGAACTCTGCTAGCTTTCAGTGGCCATTTTTGTCCTTGGTGCTTATATCTGGCGTGTGAAAGCCAGGTCTCAGTAGCTAAAGTGACTGTGTTTGGGACTGAAAATCAGAGCACTTGGTCTGTCAAAGGTAAGTGTACTTAAGTGAGAATACCAAGCGAAGTTATTTAAAATAAGTATACTCTAGAAGTTCTACAACATCTAGTTATTCTAGCTAAAAAACTATTTTAAGGAGAAGAGGCCATGAAATCCTTCCTTCCTTCTTCCATTAACTCAAGAGGCATTTTATGACTGTATGGTAGTCACCAAACACTTGAATAGAGAGTTGGGAATAGAGCCATGAACAGGACCTCCTCTCTAACCTCCTCTTTTTTTTAAGTTTTTAATTTATTTTGGGAGAGAGAGGGAGAGAAAGCATCCCAGGCAAGCTCCATTCTGTCAGCGCAGAGCCCAATGAGGTGCTTGAATTCACAAACCATGAGATCATGACATTAGCGGAATGAAGTCTGATGCTCAACTGACTGAGCCACTCAGGCACCCCTCTAGGAGGGAATTTTTTAAAAAATATTTTTAAATGTTTATTTTTGAGACAGAGCATGAGCAGGGGAGGGGCAGAGAGAGAGGGAGACACAGAACCAGAAGCAGGCTCCAGGTTCTGAGCTGTCAGCAGAGTCTGACGCAGGGCTCGAACCCACAAACTGCAAGATCATGACCTGAGCTGAAGTCAGACGCTTAACCAACTGAGCCACCCAACCACCCCTGGGAGTGATTATTTAAAGGAGCAGCAAGACTCAGCATATCCCATTGACCATGACCTCTTATCTTCCTGTTCTTTCAGCTTAGGAGGAGACTTGACTACAGTCCTCAGAACATGAAAACCAGGCAATTACCCTATATGTGTGCATGGTCATCACTCGTTTAAGCACCTGTTTTCAGTTTTGCAGGGCATTTACCTAGGAGGGGGGTTGCTGGGTATTGGTAAGTCTATGTTTAACATTTTGAGGTATCCCAGAACTGTTTTCCACATGGCTAAGCCATTTCACCTTCCCAGCAGCAACATGTGAGGGTTTGACATTCTCTATATCGTCACTAACACTTGTTATTTTTCTTTTCTTTTTTTAAAGTTTATTTATTTATTTTAAGAGAGAAAGAGAGTGAACTGAGGAGGGGCAGAGAGGGAAGGAGAGAGAAGCCCAGAACGTTCTTTACCATCAGCATGGAGCCTGACATGGGGCACGAACCCACGAACTGTGAGATCATGACCTGAGCCAAAATAAAGAGTTGGATGCTTAACCTACTGAGCTACCCAGGCGCCCCAGTTTTTTTTCATTTTTAAAAAGTATAGTCAGTTTAGTGGGTGTAAAATGGTACCCAAGTGGTACCCGATTGTGCTTTTGATTTACATTTCCTTAATGACTAATGTTGAGCATCTTCTTGTGTGCATGTTGGCCATTTGTTTCTTTTGTTTGATGAGATATCTATTCAAGTCCTTTGCCCATGTTTAAATGGAGTTGTTTATTTTTTTGTTCTTTTTTTGCTTTTACATATTTTATTTGAGTGTAGTTGGCACACAGTGTTACATCAGTTTCAAGTGTATGACTTAGTGATTTGCCAAGTTTATAGATTATGCTATGTTCACCACAAGCATTGGGTACCATCTGTCCCAGTACACGGCTCCTACAGTATCACTGACTGCGTTTTTTATGCTCTACTGTTTATTCCTGTGACTTATTCATCCCGTAACTGGAGTCCACTCCCCTTCACCCAATTTGCCTCCTCACGCCAGTTTCCCTCCCCTCTGGCAACATCAGTTTGTTCTCTGAATTTATAGTTTTGATTCTGCTTTTTGTTTTCATTTTTTAAGATCCCATTTATAAATGGAATCATGATATTTGTCTTTCTCAGTCTGATTTCACTTAGTATAATACTCTCTAGATCCATTCATGTTGTCTCTGATGACACGAGCTCATCTTTTTTTATGGCTAATATTTCATTGTGTATGCACATTTTTCTTATCCATTCATCTGTTGATGGACACTTAGATTGCTTCCATGTCTTGGCTACTGCAATAAGGATGCAATAAACATACAGGTTACATCATAGATCTTTTTGAGTTAGTGTTTTCACTTTCCCTGGCTACATACCCGGTAGTATAATTATTGGATCATATGATATTTCTGTTTTTGATTTTTTGAGGAACCTCCATACTGTTTCCCACAGTGGCTGTGTCAATTTACATTCCCACCAACAGTGCACGAGGGTTTCTTTTTCTTCATGTTTTTGCCAACACTTGTTGTTTCTTGTTTTCTTGATTTTAGCCATTCTAACAGGCATCAGATGATATCTCATTGTTCTTTAGATGTAGGAGTTATTTATATATTTTGGACTCTAGACTCTTACCATATATATGATTGGCAAATATTCTCTCCTATTTTTTAGGTCATCTTTTATTTTTTTGATTAATATCCTTTGATGCACGAAAGTTTTTAACTTTGATGAAGTTCAATTTATCTATATTTACTTTAGTTTCTCGTGCTTTTGATGTCATATCAAAGAATTCATTGTGAAATGCAAAGTCATACTGGTTTACTACTATGTTTGTTTCTAAGAGTTTTATGGTTTCAGTTATTATATTTAGGTTGTTGATGCCTTTCGAGTTAATGATTGTATATGGTGTGAGGTAGGAATCTGATCTCGTTCGTCTGAATGTGGAACCCAGTCGCCCCAGCACCACCTATTAAAATATCTGTACTTCTTCCGTTGAACAGTCTTGGCATCTTTATGGAAAATCAATAAGCAGGAAAAATGTACATTTTTAATGCATTCAAATTATGACTACGTTTTACTTTTCATTTTCATGAAAGCAGATGCTCGGAGTAAATAATGTCTTAACTGTGGATCATAAAGAGGAAGCTTGTCTGTTGTGAGAAGAGATTGAAACAAAACTACAAAATAAAGAGCTGGGAGAGATGGAGAGTCCCTGCCCCTCATCAGTTTCCATTCCCAGTCTCTGAGGTACAGCCCTGTTCCGCACTGGATTTCCTTGTCACACCTCTGTCCTCATCAGAAGTTCCACTTAACTTCCAACTTACCAAATTTCTTTTTAGATACAATCCATGAGTGTAATCCTTAAGACGAGGGATACTTTCATTGTACTCAGGACAATGAAAAGATAGAAACTGTACTTGAATTATTGGAGTCCTATCTTGGCAGGATATTAATGAACAGCCACATGAATGTAACAAAGGAAGAATGGCTAGAGTATCATCAAGTGTGTGAGTCTAGAAGGGCTCTTACAAAGTCATAGATTCAAAAGAAGCCCTATACCAGCTCGCAGAAAGGGGTTCCTAGACTTATTGCCTGTGGGCGTATCTTGATCAGAGGTGGCAGTTGTCCAAGACAACTATGCAGTGACCAGAAATCCCTGATGTTGAGGCGACCTCTCTACTTTCTGATTTTGACCAGAATTTTAACATCCCAGCTCCATTGTTTCTTTACATAGCTTTTTATTTAATTGAGAAGTGCTTATTAAACAATGGGTTGGATTCCATATGCATTATATTAAAAAACGTATTGTTTGCTTTATTTGTATTAAATAGTCTTTAAAATGATTTCTTACACAAGAGTTTCTCCTTTTCTTTAGCCTTTCTTAAATGACCCACCTCTTCAAGTTTTTATATAAATTTTTAATTTTGATATGAATTTATAGTTGGAAGTCATTTAAAACCTATAGAAAAGTTATAGGAGTAGCTAAATAAATCCTATATCCTCTATCCAGACTTACTAATTATTTACATTTTACCCAATTGCTTTAGTGTGCTCTTTCTAGACATATACATATTATAGAAGTGAAATCATACATATGTATTAGATAAACTTATATTTTTATAAATTAAATTATAATTATATGTCTTGTATATATTATTTTCCTAAGCCAATAGACATTAAGTGACAGACAATAATTCTCCACCCTTAAATACTTCAGAATGATTCTCCTAAGGAAAAAAGACATTCTTTCAAATTATCATAGTACAGTTCTTAAAATCAGGATATTATCATTGATGCAATACTACTAAATAATTCATGGCTCAGATGGAAATTTGGTCAACTGTCTCACTAACGTTTTCCGGTTGTATTGCCTAAGAAATTCTTCAATTCAAACTAACCTTTTTGAAAGGTCTAATCCTTAAAATTTTGCCTTATCCAGCTGTTTTACTCTCTAATTTTATAAACTGTCTTTTGCTTTTTCAGTTGACTTTCAGGGCACTCAAGTCCTGTCTGCAGTGCCCACAAAGCCCAGCCCACAATCTTTCCCGACTAACTGCCCATTCCAGATAGTTCTTCCTAGCATGGGCACATAGAAGTTACTAAATGTTTGGTAAAAGTATGGATCAATGAGTGACGTGTGCATTCCTGGACCATGGACTCATCAACTTCTCCACAAATCCATCCAACTCAGAAGTTGGATGGACATTCATCCTTCTCTCTCATTCTCCCCCAATCATCTGTCATTTCCTACTATCTGTGATGGTTCTGAAGTTTTTTTGTCTCTGTTCTGGTCTTCTTAGGTTCTCATTTTCATTTTCCTTGGTAAGGGCACAGCTTTTTACATGTTTCTCTGCCTCCAATCTCCTCTCTTCCACAACCCTGCCGGAAAGTCTTCATCGCTTGCAAGTCTAATTCTATTACTCCTCCCCTCAGTATTTTTCTCAGCAGGAAATTTATACGCCCGATCCTAGTACACAGGCCCTTGATCTCGTTTCTGTGCTTGGCCAGCTGCATGACCGTCAACATGGCCTTCAGCATCTTTCACACCAGCAGACCTGCTCTGGGCTCTTATTCCTCTGGGCCCCGGAATGTGTTATAATCTTAGCCTGGAACGACTTCTCTGCTACCTTACAGACTTCTTTGCATGCACCTTATTACTCAGTGTATTAATTTTAAAAACACAAGTGCAGTTTGAGTGATTATACACTTGCTGTCATTTGCTAGTATTTGCTGATTAAATGGTTTTTCAGATATCAGAATTGCTTTTGTGTTTTTTTTGGAAGTTTATTTATTTAGAGAAAGAGAGAGTGCAAGTTGGGGAGACGGGGAGAGAGAGAGAGAGAGAGAGAGAGAGAGAATCCCAAGAAGGCTCCATAGTGTCAGTGCAGAGTCTGATGCAGGACTTGAACTCTGAAATGTGAGATCATGACCTCAACTGAACCTGAGTCAGACGCTTAACAAAATGAGCCACCCAGATGCCCCTAGATATCAGAATTGCTTTTAAAGCTTAGATTGCATCAAACCTGGTGTGATTGCTCCTAAGATAAACTAGACTGAGAAAGAGCAAGGCTAAAGGGAATTCGATCCCTAAAATGGCCATCGGAGGGCACGGTGGAAGTCCATTCCAAAACCAAGGCACGGAAGTCAAAGGATCTGACAAATGAGTGAAAATTCAACCAAAAAGCTAGTGTGGTGGTCTGATGTGAGGTGGGGGGTGGGGGGCAGTGGGGAATCTAAGTGACATGTCGGGTGCAGCTTTGGGCAGGCAGGTAGTAGGCATTAGCAGGGTGCTTCCTCAGAACCTGGAGCTTCGTCTCAGGGCTCTGGCCAGGGTCCTGATGCCAGGGAGGTGTCAGAAGAGCGCTGTGAGCTTTGAGCTGGTCTGTCAGACTCCTTACATTTCTGAGTCATGGGTGTGCAGAGACTGGGGCGGATTGGTCCTTCTCTGCGGGTCCAGGGTCTTGAATATAAAGTAGAGTGGGCGTGGCCAGTACCTGGGAGCCCCAGGTACGCTGACTAGGGTAGATTTCCTGGAAAGCACCTGCTCCAGTATCAGTGATGTCACTTGTTATTTCCCCTTCCAAACTGATCAGCTCACCTATGCTCCATTAGTTATTGAAATAATTGTTTGTGATGCAGTTTCATTAACTATCTTTCAAAGCCGATTAAATCAGTATCCTGTTGATTTGAAAATGAAGGTTTTTAAAATAATCTTTTAATTGAATCTGAAAAGTCAGAGGCTTTTAATTAAGCACGTGAAAGACAATTAACAAGGGAAAATCTATTGTTTCAACCGAATCTGACTGACATGTGTAGTTAAAATGGAGACATCTCAAAGCAGCGCTTTTCACTAGGCTTCGGTTATTTTAGTATCTTAATCATTTCTTTTAAAATACTGGAAAAGGAAGAAGTGTGTTCTGGAAAATTAGAAAATAATGAGGACTTTGTAAAAATAGCTGCTGTTGAAATTCAGGTAAAAGCACACTTGGATAATTCAAACAAAATAAAATTACTGGTTCCAGATGGTGTTAAATGCAGGGGAGCCACTGAATTAGCGACGAGACATTCGACTACTGAGGATTATTTTTAGAGTACAAATTAGACACCTGCTATCAGGATATCAGAAACTAGGAAGTAGGGTACATTGTTTTAAAAGAGAACAAATAACCTTGGTAATTTCCCTAAATGTATAATTCTTGTTCATTTTATAAGAAATGGTAAGATGAAATAGCTCAGGAATCTGGATTCTACTGACACTATTTTATTTATTTATTTATTTGTTTATCTATTTATTTATATATGTATTACATTTATTTATTTTTAAGAGACAGACAGAGCATGAACAGGGGAGGGGAAGAGAGAGAAAGAGACACAGAATTTGAAGCAGGCTCCAGGCTCCAGGCTCTGAGCTAGCGGTCAGCACTGAACCCAACTCGAAGCCTGAACTCACAAACCTTGAGATCATGACCTGAGCCAAAGTTGGACGCTCAACCAACTGAGCCACTCAGGCAACCCAACACTATTTTTTTTAGAGAGAGAGTGAGCAGAGGAGAGGGGCAGAAGGAGAGAGAATCTTTTTTTATGTTTATTTACTTTGAGAGAGAGAGAGAGAGACCAAGCCCACAAGCAGGAGAGGGGCAGAGAGGGGGAAAGAGAGAATCCCAAGTAGGTTCTGAGCTATCAGTGCAGAACCTGCTGTGGGGCTTGAACCCAGGACCCTGGGATCATGACTTGAGCCAAAATCAAGAGTCAGCACTCCATCTACAGAGCCACACTGGTGCCCCTGTGCTGACACTGTCAAAAATAGAAGAAATCAGGTTTAAAAGGTTGGTAGCGATTCATCTAGAGGATTTTCTCTTCTTTCTTATCGAGTTGAACTGCTTGGCCCACATTGGATTCCCCTTTCCCTCCCACTTTCTGCCGCT
This sequence comes from Helogale parvula, assembly GCA_004023845.1. Classification (NCBI taxonomy): domain Eukaryota; kingdom Metazoa; phylum Chordata; class Mammalia; order Carnivora; family Herpestidae; genus Helogale; species Helogale parvula. The sequence continues at coordinate 41,201 of PJEM01004323.1, read as the reverse complement.
TTCATGAAATCATCCACTAGCCTGCCACAGGATGGCCGTCCGGCTTTTAAGTGAGACCAGGTACGAAATCCCTGTCACGCCGAGCCTGGCACGTGATCCTCAGGTTAAGTGTTAACTTTCCTTCCTTCTGCTCCTTCCCAGCTTTACATTTCCTCCCTTCTGCTCCTTCCAAGCCTTACATTCTACTTCTCTGCAATAATCAGTTTATTCTACTTACTAACCTCCAAATATGAATGCCAATGTCTTAATCTGTGAATTTCATCAATCAGAAATGTACTGAATGTCTGCTGTAGGGTGGACATCGGGCTGGGAATCGTGGTGGATAAGAGTAGCCACATAGCTCACTTGTGCCTTTCAAGAGCTCGCTCTCTGCCTTCCACCCACAACCCCCTCTGATCCTGGTCTTGGAAAGTCTTTCCTCTCCTCTTCTCTGACTCTGGCCCCTCCCCCATCATTCTGGCTCCTTGAACTGTCCCAGGCTCTTCCTCACATGGCCTGTGCTCACACAGGACTTCCGGAGCAGCTCTTCCTAACACGGCCTGAAGGATTTCTTTAGAACATTGATAATTTTTGGTTTCACTGAAACAAGTTACAGGCTCAAATACATGGAGTTGTTGGTTTAAATGAGGTGACACTAAACCTTGGATTGCCAGTAACCTATTCTGCAAATGTTCCACAAGACGAGCAAGCATTTCTAATAAATTTTAACTTGATAAATGAGCAACATCTTGCAATAGGAGTCATATGTGTCACCGAAAGTCACGTGATCAGAACTGAGCCTATGGTTCTTGAAATTCGCTTTGATATATGAGTCCTTTGGATGACAGGCATGTTTCTGGAACGAACTAAGCTTGCAAACCAAGGTGTTACCATAACTGGGTTTTTTCACAAGATTTCTCAGAGCGTTTAACGTCCAAATCTGCAAGTCTTCCGGTGGGGGAGGGCTATGGTTTACATTTATATATCTGAGAACATCCGTGGTTTCACCGGAGGACAAATGGCACAGCACACGCCCTGCCCAGTGCTGTTCTGATTACGTGCTGTATCGCTCACTGATCGTTCCTGTTATGTTCACTTGTCTCATTTCTTCGATTAGCATTCTCCATCTTTTTGAGAACTGTGGCTTATGCTTCTTTGACCCTCACAAAGCAGGGCACACTCTCTTATCCACCAGTCATGAGGTACAATTTCAAATAAAAACCAAACTACTACATATCAACACTTTATCTGCAAGGGGCTGAGCAGAACTTTACAGGGGACCCAAAACTTCTTCTTCAATAGTTATCATTATGCTTATGTGATATTTTAGAGTTTGCCTCATACTTTAAAAAAATGTTTATTTATTTATTTTGAGAGAGAAAGAGAGAGAATCGGGGAGGAACAGCAAGGGAGAGAGAGGATCCCAAGCAGGCTGTCAGCGCAGAGTCTGATGTGGGACTCGATCCCACGTGAGATCATGACCTGAGCTGATCATTAGTTGGATGCTTAACCAGTGAGCCTCTAGAATTTACCTCCTACTTTTAAATACAGTGTTTTCATTGAGCTTTGCAGCAATCTGGTGAGGTTTGATAAGTGTCCCTCTACCCTCTCAACAAATAAGTGAACTGGGACCAGTCGAATTTGCCACCTCAGAGGTCGTTTGGCCAGTGAGGACTGGAGGAGGAATGGGAGGTGGCTTTCCCAGCAAGAAGGGAGTCCCACTGGGTGTTCACTCTATGGTGCAGGAAGTTACGCAAACACACATCACACAATCAACGTCCATGTTGATGGGTGCTGTGGGGTGGGGGGTGGATCCTTTGCTCCAGGGCAAATGTTGCAAACGGACCTCCACAGCTTTGCATGACTAACAGGTTAATTAAGCCACGTGGTACGGTGAGCAGTTCTTGCTTTGACAGAGGCAGATGTGCTCGCCAGCGGTAAGCTGTGAGCTTTGGGGCCGGTTGTCCAACTTTACTGGGGCCTCCACGCATCAGGTGGAATCCATCAGCCCATATGCAAATCAAGGAGTCATTTTGTCCCTGTTGCCATGAAAATATGGCCACATTTTACCAGAATCACTACTTTCATTTTTGCCTTTTAATGACACCAGGTAAGCAATGTCCTTATTCTAGAGAAGAGCCAAGTTTTCTATTCTAGAAAGAAATTAGAAATGCTGATTTCTTAATTTGTCAATTTCATAATTTGTGAAATTACAGACGGAGGAGAATGAACTTGTTGGGATTGGTACCCATTGTGCATGCCTGGCGATCATGATAAAAATCCAATAAAAACCTGTAGGGTGCGGCCAGAAGAACGGAGATCAGCCACCTATAGGCAGGGAAGCGCCACTCCCTGTCAGGAGAAGCCAGAAGAACAAAGATCAACTGCCTGCAGGCAGGGTAGTGTCAGCCCCTCAGGTGCTGTGCTAAAAAACTTTTAGTTTGGTTTCTCTTTTACCCCAGCCTTAATCTCTTGACCCTGTTTCCAAGCAACCGACCTAGGTCAGCTGCCTTGTTTTCCCCACCTTGAACCCTTTATAAGAGGCGGTATTTTCTCAATAGAGAGGCTTGATCAGAAATGCTTGCCTTGCCTCCACTCTCTGTGTCTCCTTCCTGCCCTATTCTCGCTCCCTCCCTCAGGAACCTACTATCCGATTTACTGCCCCCGCCAGCCGGGGTGGAAACAGACAAAAACTGAATTCAGACAAATAGGGAACATGAATACTGGAAACATGATGATTAAGCAGTGGCAGTCTACAAATTCATGATAAAGAAAGGATTATACTTACAAATGAATTAAGGCTATATGTAACAAACAAGTAACAGCTATGAAAAATGTTGTAGTTATTGTGGTAAGTATAGGTATTTTGACTTGCAGGATTTTATAAACTTTAGGAGCTCACTTTTTTCTACTTTATAAAAGTCTTAGAAATATTAGTCATATATATATTTAAATTTTAAGAGGAAGGTATAAAATTGTCCATATTTTCTAAAAGTCGTTAGCTTTCTTAACCAGTAATGCAGAATAGTGTAGTCATCCTGGAAGAAAGAAACATCAGTGCTTTAAAATTGTAGCAAGGGTTGGGGCACCTGGGTGGCTCAGTCAGTTAAGCATTCAACTTCGGCTCAGGTCAGTCTCACAGTTGTGGGTTTGAGTCCTGCGTCGCGCTCTGTGCTGATAGCTCAGAGCCTGGAGCCTGTCTTCCAATTCTGTATCTCTCTCTCTCTCTGGTGGTTTAGGAAGTTTTCATTCCCAAATGCATTCTATTGATTTAATGTTTGTTTTATATCCTGATGCATAATTGGCAGTTATCACTCAACAACATTTTTTTTTAAGTTTATTTATTTTGAAAAAGAGAGAGAGAGAACCCCCAGCAGGTTCTGCACTGACAGCACAGAACTCGATGTGGTGCTTGAGCTCATGAATGCAAGATCATAACCTGAGCCCAACGCTTAACTGACTGAGCCACCCAAGTGCCCCAGCAGCCCTGTTCTAGGAAGGGTAGCAGGAGCTAGCTGTACCGCACACATCACCATGGTGCTGGAAAAGCTGGGGTCCACTTCCTGAAACCAACATAAGTCAGCTAGTGACCTGGAGGGACATGTTGGATGACACATGCCCCTTCACACCATGACCACTGTGATTCAGATGTGACTCTAGTTTCTGGAAAATCTCATTCTCATGTGGACAACGCAGATGAGGAACATGGCCAGTCCATGGCAAAGAATGTCAGGCAGCCAAAGGTTTCAAGGAGCTGCTCTTACATTCACTTTTTTGAAGGAACTAGATTAGGTTCCATATAGGACAGTGAATGAACAAATTAACGTATGAGTCAAAAGAAAGTTGAAAATAAGGGGAGGGCGGAGAGGTGCTAGGAAGCTGTAGAGAGAAACAACAGTAAGCAAGGGGGTGCGCGCAGGTGTGTGAGAAGATGTCAGTGCGAGGGGCATGTCTTTACATTTTGGAGGTGAGTAAATGAGGATCACTGCAAACACCTTAATACACGTGCCTTCACAACCACGTGCCCATTCAAGAGGGGAGAGCGTGAAAGTGGCTACAAGCGGTGTTATTAATATATTCTTAACCTTGGGAAACTGAACAAGGTGAAACTGAAACGTGTCTGACTTCTGGTTAAAGTAGATCTTCAAAAATATGGTCTCAGAGCATCTTATTATTTTCCTGTTACCTACCAAGTTTATAATTGAGTAAGTGTTTCTATAATGACTTGTGCACTGGCTATGTCATGAACAGATTATAAACCACGTAGGGACGGAACTGTCTCTCTCCTCTATGGGCATATTCTTAGCGCTTGTGCTCTGCTTATGAGGATGTTCATGCTTATTCAGCAATTTCTCGAATGAACGAATGCAGTTTGCTAGCAAGTTAAAATATTTCAGAAAAATAAAAGCTCCAAAACATGGTGACAGGTAAGAACATAAAGGGCCTTAAAAGGTAGTAGAGAAGTTAAAACAGTCAACAATTATTTCTTGAAAGAGCAGATGAGCTGGTGTGCATGACAGAAGCTAAAACAGGAATGCATAGTGTGCGGGGAAGGCTCAGTAATCATATCCAGGTACACATCCACTTCACTCCTCCCTTCCCGGCAAAATCCTCCTTATCCCCAAGACTGACTTCTATACACACTGCCTGGCCATATGCCTCTAGACGATTCACATCTTTCCTACAGATTTGAGGTATCATTGTGTTGGTCGACCAGAAGTAATGGCTATGGCTTGGAATGGGGGGTGGGTGGGAACTGCAAGTTGGGGACAGGGCAGGAGGCAGAAGGCAGCCTCAGGAAAGAGCTGTCTGAGACAGTAGGGGGACGGGGCGATCAGTGAGGAAGGTCAGGCAGGGCATGGCTGGTGAATCAGGCAGAGTGCAATCACAGAGACTGAGTTTGTCATGCCACATTTTTCCGTAATTAATGGTGGGCATTTGGAGGGGTTGGGACAGGGAAGAATTCAGCCATTTTGAACAGTGATTGTTTTGGTAATACAGAGAAATGGGTTACATTGGAAGCAGATAATCCTTTTAGGAAGCAAAGTTTTAAGAACTTTAGGACATGAGTAAGAGCAATAGAAAGGGCAGTATGGATAGATATTAAAGTATGTGGACATAACTTTATAATATATTGGGTATGAGGGTTGAAGGAGAGATCAGGGTCTGAGATAATTCTTGGCTTTTTAGAGTTCATGGACTTTTGAGAATCCCACAAAATGTTGACTTTAAAAAATGTTATCAGCTCTCAAACACACAATGTTTTGCTGAGAGATTTGAGAAGGAGTTCAAAGATCTAACCCCCACCCAACCGTGCTCTTGCTCCATCCCTCAGGTTCACTTAAATGTAACTTCACTTAAGGACCCGGGTGTGAGGCAGCCATCCAAGGTGAGGCTGGTGCAGCCTGCCTAACAGCGGGATCATCCTCTAGCGTAGGAAACAAACGAGAGTGAAGTTTGAGGGAAAAGACGAAGACATCAGCTGAGGAAATAATGGAACCTAATAGATACGACTATTAACGTGGCTAAAGTGCGGGGCGTATTCTAGGGAGGAATGCCCTGCTGGGCGTAATCAGCTAACAGGTGGTATTTAGACATCAGGAATAAATAAGGAAGTCTGGGAAGTGTGCCGAGAGAAGAGAAAGGACAAAGGATAGAATCTTAGAGAACATGAGAAGAGAGTTCCTTAAAAGGCACTGAGAATTGAGCAGACAATTAAAAGGAATCAGAAACCCATGTGACTTAAACAGAGAGTTTTGGGAAGGACTTTAAAATGTTCCAGAGAGGCCCCCGAGGTTGAGAAGTACACAGTCTATTGGATCTGGTGCTGGGTACTAAAGCTGTGTCACTGGGGGTTGGAGCTAAGCTAAGACCCAGCTTCCAGAGACGGGAGGTGTCCACAGGGACCGAGAGAGAAGGAGGTGGCGAGTGCTGAGTCTTGTTTCGGAGAACTGGTTTGTGAAGGGCAGGCGAGGAGTGGGGTGTGTAAAGAGGGATACGGTCATTGCTGATGGTTAGGAAGGTAAGTTAAAGATGTTCAAGGTCCATACATTTCTTTGTGCAACTGACCCTGCCCTTGAAAAGATCGGCCCATGTCCCCACTGCTGAGAGCTCAGTAGGTGACATGGACACTTGGATTGACCCAGAGGACGGTTATCTCATTGGATGAGGCGTTCTACCGCCATGCGTGTGCTGGAAATAGAATTAGCACCATGGCTTTCTAGGGCAAGTGGGTGCAGTTTAAACACCATACTACTTTCTTTACTCCTTTTTTCCCCTCTCATAAATAATACATATGAGTGTTTCAGCCACGTAGTCAAAATGCTAAAAATGCTTCTATGTAATTTTTGTCTTAGTGTGTCTAGCATGTAGACCAAACAGAAAAAGAGGTAAGATCTAAAATTGTTAGTTCTTTACATTAATTAGCATTAGTGTATATATTTTCATATCTCTGAAGAAATGGGCACTAGAAAAGTTCTTTAACTATTTCAGGAGTAAATAATACATTATTTTCACGATGTCTATACTCTGTGCTAGATTTAAAGATGCCAGTTTTGAGCGGTGCCTGAATGGCTCAGTTGGTTGAGCCTCCAGCTCTTTTTTTCTTGGGATTCTCTCTGTCTCCTCTTTGCCCCTCTCCCACCCACTTGTGCTCTCTGTCTCTCAAAATAAATAAATAAAACTTAAAAAATACCTCCAGTTTTGAGTGAAGCATTTATATCTATGCCAAATCAGATATCATGACTATTTCTCCATGTTTCTCAAGGTTGATGTAATTCAATCATATCTTCCATTAATTCAGAATATCAGAAACTCAGGGCATAATTGTTTATTCTTCTGCTCTTTTCCTAGGAAGGGTGCTTATTTCTTTATTAATTAATTCATTCATTGCATCCACTGGGATTGTTGTGTCCTTGGTCTAGAGAAACAAAGGACATGAGAGACACAGCCTCTGCCCATGTGCAGTTTACCAGTTATTTTGCCAATTAGCACAATGGTGGCAAAGGTAGTAGAAAAGCAGAGTGTGAGAGTGGGGAGGGTTTTCTCTAGCCTTGGAAGTTTGAAGCCAGCCCTCATGAGGAAGCATCCCCGATGCTTGAAGGAGGAGCAGGACTTTTCCAGAAGAAAGAAGGATGGAGCAGCGCCTGGATGGCTCAGTCGGTGAAGCCACTGATTCCTGATTTTGGCTCAGGTCATGATCTCACGGGTTCGTGGGTTTGAGTCCCATGTTGGGCCCTGTGCTGACGATGGGGAGCCTGCTTGAGACTCTGTCTCTCTCCCTCTCTCTCTCTGCTTCTCTACCTTGTTCTGTCTCTTTATCTCTTGAAAGAAATAAATAAACCTAAAACATCTAAAGAAGCAAGAAGGATGGAGAAGTGTTGTATGTGGCGGACATTAGTCCTTGTAGAGAATCTTGGTACCTTTGGGAACAAAGGAAGACAAGTGTCTCAGGGGCTTAAGAGCATCGTGGACGGAGACATGAAATGACCTTGCGGAAGGTAGACCGACACCAGCACAGTCAGGGCTTTGACATGGAAAGTACGGCAGGATGTCAGCGGAGGACGTTGTCAGACTTGCTTTAGAGCAGCTCTGTTGCTGCCGAAAGGAGAAGCGACTGTGGAAGGTGGAGCGGCCGAAGGAAACCCTCACAGTGACCAGGGTGAGATGATCAGGAAGGCGACCAAGCTGTGCGTGGGGCTGGGAGGAGCTGACCGAGGGACACGGGTCTGAGGGGCATTCTGGGAAGTGAGGGGTGGTCGGCACTGGGCACCTGCTCTGGATTCGTCCGCGGGCCTGAGGGGAACCGGGGGAACCAGGGAGGGCGGGGGAGCATGGGTGGTGAGAGCGTAAGGTGAGACATGAGAACAATGAAGACAATTTTGGTCTTTATCACAAGGCACCGGTATTACTTTATCTAAGTATGAGTGACACTTGAGCTTATGAGATCATTTCCTTGATGACGTTTTGAATGGCTTTGGGCTGCATTTACATGAAGTGGATGGTTCCAACTACATGGGTTTCTTCAAAGACATAGTTAAGACACAAGGGCGCTTTTTTTCTGCTTTGGTTCTCTTCCTCTCCGTAGGGGATGTGCTGATATGAGAGTAATAGTTCCAGCGACGATGATTTATGGCGCTCCGGCCTGGGCACAGGGAGTAGTTCCGCCTCAGCTCCCTCGGCACCATCCTCGATGTGAGTGAACCCCCTTCAGGAACTTTCCACAAATGCCTCCCGGCTCAAGTGTTTCTCAGCAGAGAATATCACAGGTAGATATTCTGGGGCTGGGGTCCCAACGGGCGGAGGGGGGAATCCACACGGGGTATACACCGCCCTTGGATTCAAGGCCAGGAAACAGGCCAACAAAAGAAAACTTACTTAAAAAGCAATCAGGAAGTTTTCAGGATTAGGGAGAATGTAATCTACTCCCCCACTCTCTAAACTGGGGATGTTCACATCTTCAGCGATCACCCACACGACCTGCAAGATCCAGGAAGGCCTTCAGAGACCTTTGGGACGGAGCGGCCTGCTCTGAGCCCCCCACACGTCGATTTGGAGCAGGGAGTGGCCATGGGAGGCCGGGCTCACATCCAGCGCCTCTGCGGAGGCTGGGGGGTGGGGGGCGCACTGGATCCAACTCTGAGTATCTGACCCAGGTGCCCCAAGAGGGGCCTCATATTAGAGTATATAAGCCTAGGTTTTAATTCTCTGGAAATTTCTGGAAGGTAACTCTCAGTTGATTTAAACAACAAAGAAATGTCATTTCCTAAGTTGAGTGGGACTCCTTTCCCTACTGGAGAGTAAACCTGCTGTTCCCATTGGTCCCCTGTGTGATCAAGTTCTGGTTTTGGAGGCACAGCAGCTGGCTTTAACCCAATTAACACAAGATATATGAGATGCTGGCCGCCAAAGAAAAATATCCCCAACAGCTGCCCATTATCGTGCCTTTACTTCTTTCAAAATCGGGCACCGATTGCCAATTCTCAAGATAGTGCCTGCTTTAGTGCCATTATCCACTTGCGTCTCTTCCTTAAAAGCCTAAAATACCTCATCCTTTTCTAGAAAAGAAAGTCCTTTTCCTTTTCTTTACCAGCTCAATAAGAATTAATACTATTATTATGATTTTTTAAGAAGGCCTGAAAATGAAATACGTTCTCTAACGCTGCCAGTATAAAGCTTCAACTGTTTCAAAAATAAGGTTGATTATCTCTCAGAAGGAGAAAAGTACATGGTTTCTGCTCGGCTTATCAAGGGACACCCTTTAGACTGGGTGCTGAGGTGTGTTGTTTTCTGAGTTTCCTGGTAAAAGGAGATTTAAAATTAACTCGTGATAAAATAAGGCAGGGCTGGGACTCACTGCTATCAATTTGGAATCCCTTTTTATCTGGAGGCTAGTGGAGAAAAAAATAATTGTATAGGAAAGGTATTAAGATAGCGCAGGCCATTCCATGAGCAGAGTGATTTCAGACTGACATCTTAGTGACCTGAAAACGGTTCTTCTGTCCCGCATTTCCCTCCGTAGGTTTCTGATAGCTTATCTCTTGTGTGGCTCACATGAATGTGAAGGACCCCAACATGCTATTTTCTTAACCTCAAGTAGTTACTTACCTCATCTAGCGAGTTCAGTGAGTATTTAGATCCATATCTATATAATACTGATGATTCTCTAGCATCGAAATTAGTTCTTATATACCAAAAAATGTAAATAAGTTCAAGGTTATGACATTTCATCAGGAGAAACAATAGCTGTTTGCCTCTTCCAATGAAAATATTTAGTATGGTTCAATGAAAATTTCCAAAGATCTCTCAAAGTTGTTAAGTTAGTACATACAGCGTCATCCTTCAGAAATTTATTTTAGGCCATTATTTACTTTCGAAAAGGGAATAGGGCTGTGTGGCCCAATAGCTGACACTCAGTGTACCCACGTCTCCGGCACTATATAGTGGTGATTTCACGCACGCGTGCTTCCATCTGCTGGTTCGCAGCCTCCCTGGGAGCATCCTGGCTGTGATCTGAAACCAGACCCTTCATGTGGAGCTCAGGGAGGGACCAGAGAAAGGGGCAGGCCACTCTGGAGGACAGGTAGGAGGTTTAATAAACAAAGGAGCTTACACATGAGGCTGGCGTTGGGCAGTCACACCATAAGTAGATCTCTCTGCCCACACACCAAATCTTAAAGATAATATGAAGACCTGAATTGAATTTAGCCACCCAGATGGTCCCAACACCGCATCACGGTCTCAAGTTTGTATCCTTGGGTCAGCTTCTGGAGTGTGGAAGGCAAGCAGAAGGCACATTCGGAGGACCAGGGAGAAGGTGGGGAGCCTCAGATTGTTGGGGTCCACCTCATGGGCCAACCAGTGGTCAAACCTTCTCAGTGATTTCCTCCAACACCATCCATCCATTTACTTTATGTTTTCACCAAATATTTATTGAAAGATTCATATACACAGATTTTTCTTTTTTAACTTGCAAACTGTAAACCAAACTTGGTATTAACCCCTAGGATTGAGTCAATTACTTCTGGCTTCCCTCCTACCACATGTCACGTGCAGAACCTTCTGTCAGTTTCTGGGCGCAAAAAAAGGTAAAACATGACTCTTGCAGTTTGGTGGGAAGATCAACACACAAACAGACAAGTGTGATGTGGCTTAATTATAGGGAATTATGGGAAGTACCCAAATCAGCAACATGGGAACTGGAGAGGGCCTCATTCTGCCTACACTGGAAAGAATGAGCTTTTGTTCCCCCAAGGAAAAATTAAGTGTGCCTGTTAGGGCATATTTACCTATCATATTTATAGATCTAGGGGCTGGGGACATTTTGCATGCCCTAAACATGAAGACTGCAGCGAATTGAGGATTTCAATCCAAGTTTTAGATCACTATTATTATGAATGAAAATAATAACAAAATTGTAAAGTACTGAGGATCTAAAAAGAGGCTTAACATTTAGCCTTAGAACTTCAGACTTTGTATGAAATGTCTTTATGGTAATTGGCACATTCAGACAGTGGTTTTAATTGAGAATGCACAGTGTCAGGAAATAAAACTGTCAATCTGGCCATCATGGGAGAACAAGACATTCGAAGATATGCCTAGAGAAAAGAAATTATATTCCTGAAGCAAAAATATAAACCTTTGAAATATGTTCAATATTAGAAAACACTACAAAATAAAGCAATATATTTCAAGCTGCATATTATAACCAATGGGTATTAAAAGTGAAAGGCATAAGGAAAAGTTTTTAGGATAAACATATGCTCTTTTTCTAGGGAAAATATCTGATCGCTACCACTTTCTCAACAATTCTGCCATCACAAAGGACTTTGGAGAAGGAGGTATAAAAATCAATTATAAAATGACAGTTCCATTCCAAGACTCAATTCTTTAGTTGTTTTGTTATAAATAGTTATGCTGAAGCCCATTTTTTATGCTTCATAAAATAGTAATAGTCACCTCCATAAAGTCACTCTCTGTGATTTTGTTTAAGTGTTCATAAGTAATGCTGGTCTAGAGTGAGGCTATGTTCTTCGGGTTACCAAAATTACCAAAATTTGGAAATCTTGTGGGAGCTGCATTCCACTAGGGACGTCACCTGAACGAATTATGCCTTAAGTTGACAATTCAGTTTTCAGAGGTGTATTCATGGAACACAAATGTCATAATTCTTTTTCCAACTTGTTTCTATATCAGGTACACTCCCAAAGCGAGAAACATACCCAGTTATCTTGTATTTTCTACTGCAAGAAAACTTTAATTAGGTCTAAATGAGTTTGATCAATGAATAATTAACTTCTATTAAAGTTTAAGGAGATTGCCTGACCTGGCTGCTCTATTCTGAATTTAATCTGGAATAGGCTGGATAATTAGTGTTAAAGGAATTGATGCCAGAGGCTGTCCTTCTCAGTCTTCCCATTGGACAGAGTTGAATTAGCCAAAAAGTTCATTTTAGAGTCAACTTCTCAGTGCTCAACAGACTATAGTGTGCATTTCTACCATTAAATAAAGCCCTTTGAGAAGTTGCTGATGCTGCTTGCACTGGGGGCTACAAGGCTTAGGGAGACGTGACGATCGCTGTGGAGCCTATCTGAACGCCTGTTGGTCCATGTTTCTTGGATCTAAAACTTTAGAGCGCACTTCCTGGCCATCATTCGTACATTTGTTCATCTACTCACTTGCCTTTTATTTCATACCTATGATAGGCTGGCAGTGTGCTGGTTGCTAAGGATAAAAATGTAAACCAAAGTCAGTTCCAGTTCCTGGGGAACTTACAATGAGGGAGCCAGAAAAATACATGAATAGTTCAGGGGCGTCTGGGTGACTCACTCAGTTAAGCATTTGACTCTTGATTTTGGCTCAGGTCATGGTCTCACGGTTCGTGGTATTGAGCCCTGCTGAAAGCAAAGAGCCTGCTTGGGCTTCTCTCTCTCCTTCTCTATCTCTGCCCTTCCCCCACTTTACAAATTCTCTCTCTCTCTCAAAATAAATAAATAAATATAAAAAAATAAAAATACATGAGCAGTTTAAATGTGACGTGACAAGTACTGTATTAGAGGTTCACAAAATGCTGAGGATCATAGAAAAATGCAAGCCCTAACTGTTCATACTGATTAATAGTGTGAACAAAACTGAGCCTTAGTGACTTTATTTTTCTGGCTCTACTCGACTGCACCAGCGAAAGCTTAGGAATGAGGTTGGGTGGGGTGTGCAGGCTCGTGTGGTGAATGGGTGTGGACAAGACTTGAAATAGTGCCTAAGAATGCAGTTCTCAGAAAACCTCACTTCTCACCTGTGTGCTTGATCTTTTGTTCTCGGCTATCTGAACTAGTTTATTTAAAAAATTCAGCCATTACAACGTAGAAGGCGATATTAAAGGTAAGGTAAGAATAAAATAAGACATAGATTCTTCTCCCTCTATTATAGTGTATAGTTTACTGTGAATACCACAAAATCTCCATTTGGGAGAAACTGAAGTACAGAGCCCCGCACTTTTACCAGTGACTATCTTCAGTGTCTATCAGGTTCTATAAGAAAGTAAGAATTCTAAGCAAATACAGATAGTAAATAGATTTAAGGGCAGCAAAATAAGTCACGTTTTAGTGTTTATGCTCCCTCCATCGTATTATTCAGTACATTTAATAAATGAAGGATACTTCTGGGGGCTTCAACAATGCCATTTCTTAACAAAGGCGGTCATTAGCATAGCAGTCATTCTTTCACAAATTTCAAAGCCTCGTGTTCTCTCACTTACCAGTGCACACAACCTCTCAGTTGGAAAAAAAAAAAAAACCCATCCTGCCACTTCCAGGTGGGGAAGCCGGGCTGGTGGACGGGGGGCGGCCTCATGCAGGGAGCCATCAGAAAGTCAGTTCTGGGTGGGGAGTTGGACGCGTGTCCCGAGCTTCTGATTCTCCACGTCCCCGCCCCGTGTAGGAGAACCCTAGTGACTGAGTCTCTGCAGCCACGGAGAAGAGTCTACCCCTAGAGCACGTTGTAGAAGGGAAGAGCGTTGAGGATCCTGGCTGGACATCTCAAAGAGGAAACTGCTTCTGTGAAGAGTACTGTTTCCTGAAAGCCACTGCAGTAAGCAACCACTTCATGATTCACGGACGTTGATTGACCATAGAAACTTGATGAAATAAAGGAAATCTTAATATTGGTCAGTTATTGATTCATCTTGAGTATATAACACTACAGTTGACCCTTGAACATGTGCGTGTTGGGGCACTGACTCCCCATGCAGTCAAAAATCTGCATATGACTTTTTTTTTTGAGAAAGAAAGAATCTTAAACAGACTCAATGCTTAGCACAGAGCCCAGCACAGGGCTCGATCTCATGACCCTGAAATCATGACCTAAGCCAAAATCAAGAGTCTGATGCTCAACTATCAGTGTGTATGACTTTTGACTGCCCCCCAAACTCAACTATTAGGAGCTTACTGTGGACTGAAAGCCTTACCAATAACATAAACAATCACTTAACACAAATTTGTATATGTATTACATGCTGCATTATTAAAATAAAGTAGGCTAGAGGAAAGAAAATGTTACTAAGGAAACCACCAGGAAGAGAAAATATATTTACAGTACCATATTGTATTTATTCATGTGTAAGTGGACCCAGACGGTTCAGACCTTTGTTGTTCAAGGGTCAGTTGTTCTTTGGATTCCTTCCCTTTTTTATTTTAACCCTTATAAAAGGAAAAGGAAAAATAATAGTAATATAAGTGGCACAGAGCAGGGGCACAGAAAAGAAAAAAACACTGAGGCGCCTTGGAGAATCTCCATGTGAACAAAGATTAATTTAGATTATTACGTAGGCGATGTTTAAGTAATGCTTGAAGTGAACAGGCGGCAGGAATCAGACTGAGACAGATCGACACCAGGAACTGTAGACAGGTTTCTGGAAGTGAAGACAAACCAACTGACTTGGAATTTAATTGCGCCTCATCTTTTCTTCGATAGGAGGTTGCAGCAATCAGGCAAAGACTTTAAAATAAAAAGGGTGGGACCCAAAAGGGGCTTTTCCTGAGGCTCCAAGGGGGCAGGACATCTGGGACTCTGGAAGTTTCCAGAAGCTGTCTATATGTGACATTGTGGGGGCCACAGGGCTAGGACAGGCCTACCCCTGTGACAGTGTGTGGCCTACTCTTTTTTATTTAAAAAAGTTGGAGTATATGAGAAAGAATGATATCTGGCCATTTGCAGCAACGTGGATGGAACTCGAGGGTGTCGTGCTGAGTGAAATAAGTCAGGCAGAGAAAGACAGATACTGTATGTTTTCACTCATATGTGGAACAGGAGAAACCTAACAGAGGACCATGGGGGAGGGGAAGGGGAAAATAGTTGGGGAGAGGGAGAGAAGCAAACCATGAGAGACTCTTGAATACTGAGAACAAACTGAGGGTTGATGGGGGGTCAGGGAGAGGGGAAAGTGAGAGATGGGCATGGAGGAGGGCACTTGTGGGGATGAGCACTGGGTATTATATGGAAACCAACTTGACAATAAATTACATTTAAAAACACGAATTGAAACACAAAAAATAGTTGACGGACAGCTAACACACAACTTGACCTTAGTTTCAAGTGAACAAACAAGGATTCGACCAGCGTGCATGTCATTCTGACTCAGTGCACCTGTGGCCACTGCCCGTCACCTCACAATGCCATTGCAATACCTTTCATTATATTCCCTACACTGTGCCTTTTATTCCCATGACTTTTCACTCCATACCCGAAAGCCTGTATCTCCCTCTCCCCTCCACCCACTTCGTCCCCTACCCGGGTGGGGCCTACAGGTGCATAGGGTGGGGGTGGGCATGTGGGAGAGGGTCTGGTTCAGGCCAAACCCTCATGTTGGGAGCTGTTTGAACTCACCAGTCGAGTGAAAATTGCTGGTAAGGGTATGACAAGTTTGCATGGTCTCTTGCCCCCAGAAAGCTACCAAAATCTACCCTCTTGTAACTTTCATTTCTGCTTGGGCACCAAACCTCAGAGTGCTTTGCTGATCAGTGTCAGGAGCAGTCTGTCCCCCTGCCCTGTCCCTGAGGTGTGATTGCACCTGGTCGGGGAGAAGATGAGTAAACTAGATACACCCTAATGTGACTAAGGCAAGCAAAATATAATTTTCCTCCTAGCTGAGCAATTAACTGATAACTGACTAGATTCTAGGCCTGGACACCTTTGCAAAAGTCACTATCGCAATAAAATGTATCAATAGTCTTTGGGACTGTGAGAGCAGATATTATGTCTCCTGGGAATCCTGTTTTCCTGGGAACTTTCCATTAGAGTTATAAACAGCCTAATGACCCTGACTCATAAAAACCTGACCTTTACTAAACAATGCTGTTTGCCTCTTGGTTAAAGGTCGCTTCTTTAGGGCGGCACCTGAGGTCTTGTACGTCTTGGTTTTAGAAAATACCTGCCCTTCCCATAGGATAGCATCAGTGCTTGTAGCTAAGTTTTTATGACGATCATTACTACTAGAATTGTAACTTCTGCAGAACCCATGTCCTGGAAAATTGTAAAATTATCTATGAGAAGTCATTTGCTGCTCTTTCTGCTCCTTGTATGTTTCACCATAAATAAAGCTAGAGAATCAGACAGAGCAGAGATGCCTGTCTGGTGATCAGAAAGAAACTCGAGCCTCTCTCAGTCCCTCTTACCAACACGGTCCATCCTTCAGGGACCCCTGGACCTGTTGAAGCTGGACTCCGGCCAAGTGGCACCTGAACAGGGATCTGAAGGTAAGCCCTTTCCCTTTCTCCTTCGAGTTTTCAGGATGGTTAGGACTCCACCGTAGGGTAATGCAGACCCCCTGTAGAAATAGGCAGGGTTAGAGTGGTAGATAGGTCAGAACTTCTCTCTCCCACTGACACCGTCCATCCTTCAGGGAGCCCTGGTCCTGCTGGAGCTGGACTCTGGCACCCTTACCAGATGCGACAGAATGAAGGGAAACCCATGGGATGTGACAAAGGCTGGCGGGGTTTCATTAGCAAAGAGCTGCAGAGACCCCCTATCGGAGAAGGGGCGGGAGCCACCCAGGACCCCCGTGCGTGCGTGCATGGTGGGGGGTCTTCCATGCTGTACAAAGACCCTACAGGTGCAGTGACCAGGGGTCCACCTTCACTTGTTCCCACAGAACCCCACACTGCTGTGGTGAACGTGGGAAGTTCTTTATCTCCTTCAACAGCAGAGAGTTCACACGGGAGAAAAGCCTTGACTGCAGCAGATGTGAGAGGTTCTTTAAACAGCTCACGAAATATCAGAGCTCAGCCTGGGGAGGGGCTTCTAAGTGCAGTGACTGCAGGGAAGCCTCCAGCTCTGGTCCTCACCTCGCCAGGGCTGTGAAAACCTCACACCAGGGGAAACCTTAGGAGAGCAGCCAGCCCAAGGGCTAATCTGATTACTACTAGAAATTTAACACCCCAGAGAGGCTGTTTGTTGAGGCAGCAGATGTGGAAAAACCTCTGCATGAAGATCTAAACTCTCCAGCACCAGGAAGTTCCCCTGTAGTGGGGCTGTAGTATTGCAGAGAAGATGCTCTCTTTTTTCCTTAACATAGCAGCTCAGGACAGACAGAAGCTCTGAGGATAGCCTTTTTTTTTTTTCAGGTGTATTTATTTACTTTGAGAGAGAGAGAGAGAGAGTGTGCACAAGCAGGGGAGGGGCAGGGAGAGAGGCAGAGAGAGAATTCCAAGCAGGGTCTGTGCTGTCAGTGCAGAGCCTGACAGGGGCCTCAGTCCCACCAACTGATCTGTGAGATCATGACCTGAGCCGAAATCAAGAGTCTGATGGCTTAACTGACTGAGCCACCCAAGTGACCCATGACAGAGGATTCTTGATGACCCAGATGGAAAGGGCTCTCATTGTTCACTGGTCTTTGCCACCAAGGTTGAGGACAGAGATGGTGGAGTGAATATGGGGTTATGAAATCCTCTGGTTTTCTAAAATCAGAGGTAAATACAGATTTTCATGCACAATGATTCATTTAAACATTTTATTGAGATATAATTGATGTCTAAGGAACTATAAATACCTGGTGCATGCCATCTTGTAAGTTTTGAAATACGTATTCATGGAAGAAGCCATCAAGGTAATGAGCATCTCCGTCACCAAGTCTACCCTTATAATAATCGCTCTCTCCCCGCCGTCTCCAGCATCACGTTTTCAGGAAACTGGCACTTTACTTTCTTTTCATTATTGAATTGTTTGTCTCTTCTAGAATCATAAAGTGTTCACTTCCTTTTGTCTGATTTCTTCAGTACAGCATGATCATCTTGTGATTCTCCCTCCCATGCATAAGAATAGTTCATTCGTACGATGAATGCACCACAGTTAATCTCCTCTTGTTAATTGACATATGAATTTTTAGCTTTTACAAATGAATCTTCTAGGATCATGAAATATAAGCCTCTCTATGAACATATGCTTTCATTTCTCCTGAGTTAACGCCTATGTTGGAGAGCACATGGATGTTTAACTTTTTAAGAGACTGCCAAATTGTGTTTTAAAATGTATGTTTCTGACAGCAGTGTGGAGTGGTTATGGATTTTTAACATCCTCACTTAAAACTTCCATGGTGGGGGTTTTAACTGTTCCCTTTCTAATCGATGTGTATTGTGGTTTTAACTGGTATTTCTTTAATGACTCTTGAATCTCAGCAATTTTCATGTGTTTATTTGCAACCCCATAGCTTCTTTGGTGAAATGTAAATCTGTCTCTTTGGTCTATTTTTAAATGCCTGTTGGTTAATATTTCCATTTTCATTAAGAAGGAAACAGTGAAACAGCAAAATATTTGGAAACTTTAGTCATTTATCAGGGAGACCAATGGCTTCTTTTTGGAAGAGTAAAGCCTTTTCAATCTCGTAAGTGTATCTCATCAATTTTTTCTGGTGTTCACAATGTAAATCTGCAGACGTGGCATACTTTTAAAATATATCAGAACTGTTATATCTTCTCCACCTCCTTAAGTGAGTTAAGCAAGAAATCAATTCAGTGATAAATCAAACTCTGAAAATAACTTAAAAATAGAAACAATAAATGCAGATTTCCACCACTAGGTGTGTTATGTATATAAGAGTGTGGAGATGCATATTTTTACAACAAGAATGGAGAAGTAACTGTTCACTGGGGGGACATTGGCTCAGTATGCTGTGGAGGGTCCATGAAGAGAAGGCCATGCAGTGTAAAAAGGACAGGTAGGTTCTTGTGCGCTATTATGAAAAATTGCCAGGACGTGTTGTGGGAAATGATGTGCACATTCATGTGTGTGTTAAAAAGTACTACCTGTAGATGGCGCACCTGGGTGGCCCAGTCAGTTGAGAGTCTGACTCTTAATGTTGGCTCAGGTCTTGATCTCATGGCTCTGGGATCAAGCTCTGCATCAGGCTCTGTGCCGACAGTGTGGAGCCTGCTTAGCCTTCTCTCTCTCCCTCTCTCTACTCGTTCCCTGCTCATTCTCTGTCTCTCAAAGATAAAATAATAATAAATACTTAAAAAAAGGTACTAACTCTAGAAATGACACTAGGTATCACTGGGACCCAGTGGGAGTTACTTTCATTTTATATTTATGCCCTCTTTAGGAGTTTACCACAGACATGTACTATGTTATGTTAAAGACTAAATATTTAACTCTGGCAATCAAAGCTGAAAAGCAAATGTGTAATTGTGGACAAACGGTGAAGTTGAAAAGAAGACACACATGTAATTCCAAATGGACAAAGTCGATGTTTTAGAGATTTTATAGACACATGATAGTCCAATGTTTTTGGTTTTCAAAATAATTCGCACCACTGTGCTGTCAGTGTAAGAAATCAGCCGGCTTGAAAAGTCACTAAGAATCAGCTGAGAAGTCGGGACTCCTGCGTTGTGCCAGTGGCCTGGCTGGTGGGGGTGCCAGGGACACACGACTTTAGTTTCAGGGTGCACAGCACATGGGGGCAGATGTCCGAGTGGAAAACGAGGTTCCTGGAAGGGTGCTAACACATGAAAAGTGTCTCTCAGGAACCGTCTGGACACCAGAGCCCCTCCCGTCCTTGGTGGAGGCTTCCTGCTTTATGTTTTAGTGGGGTCTTCTTGTTGCTCTGTGGAGGGGAAACCGATCATGTGATCCTGTTACACCTGACGCATGGCTGGCCCCATTTCTCAAAGTCCCAGGAGACAAATGGAGATTCTTGTGATGGGCTTCGGTGCTCTGGCCTCCGGTGTGTTAAAAGAAAATTTTCCACAGACAATTTACTCATCTACGAGGCTTTTATCCCGTGATTAATGAACCGGGCAGTGTCCAGTCTAGCACGGAGAAAGGCGATCTAGAAGAGCTGTACAACGTGAGATTTTTATAGACCGAATAGAGCAGGAACAAGCAAGTTATCCAGGACATTTGCCGATTGGTTAAAACAGGGTTATTTTCTGTAAGTGCAGCAGATGGAGGCGTGGAGCTGTCGGGTCAGGTAATGTGTGCGGAGAACACAAGGACGGTTGGTGAACATCGGCATTCCTCTTCGGGAGAGCGAGCCCAGGACGTCACCGCCGTTTGGTCTACTGGCGTGGGGCTCAGCATGCGCGACTCGGTCTTCCGCCTAATCTGGTTCCTTCAACAGGCGTGAGCCTAGGGCTCCTTGTCCCTGGGCTTCCCTCCTCGTGTTGTTAAACATCCCCCTTCCTCTATACTCAGACTTTCCCAGGACACATGTCAAGGATGACGTGATCTTCTGTGATGTTTCATCAACAATGTGAGTGTGCCCATGTGGGCTTTCGTGAGGGTTCTGCTTTATTGTGGAGTACATGGTTTTAGCTCTTTCATTTATTTGGTAGTTGATAGATTTCACTTCAAATTTTACTTTAAAATAAAAAAAAAAAAACAGGGATTTACTTTCCAATGGAACAGAGATGAGTATGTTTCATGACGCAGACAAGGGTGGCCTCCTTTGATCCTGTGGCGTGTGGAGTTCTGTGGGTCCACCTTAGACCTAAAATCAGCCCCATGACACTTGTGCCTCATGAAGCACCAGGTCCCCAGAATCAATGTCCACCATCTGGTCTCCAAAATTCGGTCAGCCTGCTCACTCAAGCTAGCAGGGTCTATTTTACCCAAGAAGAATGATAAGACTGGATCTGGCAAACATTCAGAAACTTGCTGGAATTGTTTATAAAGTCAAAGGGGAAATAGGATTCTATTTTCGAAGATTTTGTTTCCCTGCAACTTTTTAGGATCTCATCTCGTTTATGATAATTGTACACTTATTAGAAAAACATAAGCATGAATGACTTGGTCTCATGTCTACTGGTGATTTCATTTTAGATTTACATCCTTCTATGACGGAACTTTAAAAATGAGGAGGAACAGAAATATTTATGTCCCTATCACAAATATCATCTCTAAAATCAGCTTTTTTTATATTTAATATTTTAAAACGTTATAAATTGTAACACAATTTCAAAATACATTTTACTAGCTAATAAGTTTTCACAATTTCTTGTTGCAGTTGTATGTGTAAGAGTCACCTTGGTAGTCACCTTGGGATGGCGACCGAGCGGCCATTTCTCCGGGGGCTGGAGGAGAACACGTGCACAGACGACCTCCCTGCCCTTCACCTGCAGACCTGGGATGTCCTGCCCCATTTGGAAGCAGCCAATCATGGAGCCCCAGCTTCCCACCACCCTCACAGAGGAGGCAACCTATCCCATCCCGCCACGTCCCTAAAATGCCCTTATTTGATAATCTGCCCTCCCAAGATCAAACCCCTCACCCATCGCCCATAAAACCCCCCGCCCATCGCCTATCAGGCGTGACTTCCCTGACTCTCCACTCCCGGAGTCACGGAACTTCGCCCGGTAATCGCAGATCCCAATAAAGGCCTTCTTGCCTCCATAACCTGGCTTCCCTCTTTCCTTTCGTCCCTGCTTCCATCCATTAAATCTTACAGTATGAACTACCAATATTGATTAGATTCAAGCCTCTTTATGTTTTAAAGAGCCATGAGATCCTTGAGGAGGTTAAGTGATGTGTAAGTCATGGCACTTGGGAATTCTGATGTTTTCAACTCAACCCAATATCACTCTTCACCCGAAGGCTTTGGAAGTGTTTCAGCCAAGGAAGTTAAGAGGTAGTTCTCTCACCTCACAGTCTGGTTTGACTGAAGACATGTGGGCTGTCAGCATCTCTGCTGATGGTCAAGGTTATACTGGTTAGTTATGTCACCTACCACAATTAAGTTATTGTTTCCTATAGAATGTGAAGAGGTCATTGCATAAAGACCTATTTCTTTCAGAGGAAAAGTTTGAGGCAGTTTCTGCAAAAACTACCAAAAGTAGCTGAGAAGAAAAGAGAGATTAGGGAACATATTAAAGTACTAATGTCCAATGGTTAAAAGAAGTTAGATACTGTTACAGCAACAAAAGAGAAATCAGGGGATGAATAAAGCCTGGTGCCAAACATCACTTATCACCAGGGAGATGCAAATCAAAACCACAATGAGATATCAACTCATACTTGTTAGAATGACTATCATTAGAAAGACAAAGAAAACAACCCGGGTGGTTAAACATCTGACCTAGGCTCAGGTCATGATCTGACAGTTCAGGAGTTCGAGTTTCATACTGGGCTCTGTGCTGGCAGCTCAGAGCTTCGAGCCTTCTTTGGATTCTGTGTCTCCCTCTCTCTCTGCACCTCCCCTGCTGATGCTCAGCCTTTGTTTTCCCAAAATTAATAAATGTTAAAAATATTTAAAAGAAAAGAAAGACAAAGATAACAAATGCTGGCGAGCTTGTAGAGAAAAGAAAACTCATGTGCACTATTGGTAAGAATATAAATTGGTGTGGTCACTACAAAAAAAGTTTGGAGGGTCCTCAGAAAATTAAAAATAGAACTATATTATCATCCAGCAATTCTACTTCTGGGCATATATCCAAAGGCATATATCCAAAATGGGATCTCAAAGAGATATTTGCACCCACATGTTTTATTCTGATATTATTCTCAGTAGCCAGGAGATGGACACAAAGTGTCAATAGATGAATGGATAAAGAAGATGAGGTGCATATATATGGTGAAGTATTATTCTGCCACAAGAAATAAAGAAATCTTATCATTTAAAACAACATGGTGAGTCTTGACTACCTTATGATAAGTGAAATAAGTCAGACAGTGAAAGAGATACTGTATGGTATCACTTATATGTGAAGTAGTAAAAAAAAAAAAAAGTAAACCCTATAGAAACTGAAAGTAGAAAAGTGATTGCCAGGGGCTGGTAATAGAGGGAATAGGGAGAGATTGGTAAAAGGATGTAAAATGTCAGTTAAAACACGAGTGAGATCTGAGGACCTAAGGTAAACCATGGTGACTACAGTTGATAAAACTGTATTATGTAACTGAAATTCACTAAGGGAGTAGAAGTTAGATGTTTTCACTAACACAACACCAACAAAAATATAAACAGGTGAGATGGTGGTTGTCCAAAGAAAGAAAAGCAAACCTGGTGCTGAAAGTGTAGAACTCAAGAGCAAAGAACTAAGGTGAGTAGGTACAGCTGTAGGAGCTGGGGGAGGTCAGAAACAATTATGCAGAATTGTTACTCTAGTATTTGCCAGTAAGCAAGGGAAGAAGATTAGACTGGCACAGAGAATGATACTACACATCAACACGTATCAGGGAGTTGGTGGGCAATAGTCAGTCGACATCTACAGAATTATGTTTCCCTTAACTCTGCTGTTACTAGCGCTCATGGTTTACCTAAAGAATGAAGCTGGGGGGAGCAGAGGTATGAAGGAATGCACAAGGACCTAGACATGGATTTGGGGCAGTAAGCCCTAAGGTCTTTCAGTCGTCGTGTACATGTCTGCACAGGGGTATATATATAATGCACATATTCATATATGTCTATAGTATTCATATCCACACACACATATATGGTGAATATATAATGTATACACACGTATTCACAATAGCTAAGACATACACGCACACACAATGGAACATTTCAGTAGTTAACTTCTCATAACGGAGTGCCTCAGGCTTGAAAATGTCTTTCTCACACGAATATTTTCTCTCTAGTAAACATGGTTAAGAAATGTCTATATTTCAGTTTTCCAGAGGGGAAACACAAGAGGAGTGTATTCAAGTTTTCTGGAAGTGGCACTCATAGATGAAGTGTAATTCCTTAGAAATCGAGGTCTGACACCTGGACTAAGGGAAGGGAGAGGCCACGTACAGCAGGGAGCCAAATTAAAAATGGTGCAGGTGCATGGGGTTGAGGCAGACACCTAACAAAGGAGCACAGGGGTAACAGGGACTTAATGAGCATAAACAAGAGAGCAAAGGCAGATTCAAGAATGTAGGAAGTAGAAATAAACGGCTTCAAAATGTCCCCGAGGGCAGTGAAAAGTCAAAGAAAGTGTGTTGGAAAAGAATGGATGAAACTTCAGTACAATCCAGGAAGAATGACATATAAACAGAGAACAAAGTTGAGGTTGGGGAGAGTCAGAATACACAGGCGCTTTACCTGTGAGAATGAAAAATAAGAGCCAGAGCAGAGAGAATGATGGGGTCAAATAATGGTAATAACATTAAGCCCATGAAATGTAAGGACAGAGACTATGTGACTTTGAAAACAATAAAGGCTCTATATTGGTCTCCTGTCCAAATCCGACCCAAAGCCGAAGAGAATGATGCGTAATGCCAGAAGGCGTGGGATTGAATGAATTCCATTGAAGTTTTGCTATGAGTAATTTATATGTGGTGCCATCAACTGGATGCATGGTTTCTCAGCCACGATTTTTATATTGCTTTTTGGGACCACATTATTTAGACTCACTCCTTGACCTTACTGCATCTTCAGGCTTATGTATTCACTGTGCTCTATGTAATTTTGATAAATTGCTTTGTAATTGTTCTGTCATTTTCACGTTGCATCTCCCTGAAAATATTTTAAGTTCTTTGAGGTTAGGGACTTTGCCCTCTTCTTTTTTAAATGTATTTATAATCCATGTTTCCCTTCTCATAATTATTTCCTTCTTCTCATTCTTTCCAATGCACACACACACATACACACACACACACACACACACACACACACACACACATTCAAGCACACATACAGCACCTTGTGTTTGGAAAATGATCTTTCAAGACTTGCTTACTGATCAAAGACTGGAAAAAAATAATTGGCAGCTTTTCTTTGCATTAAATAGGCATAACATTTTATTTTCAAGAGTTATGGACAAATGGGGTTGTTAAATGGTTGGCTGAAAAATTTCAATATTTAAAAATTGATAGAATATTTATTCTGCTTTTGTAAGGAGCCCCATTCTGGAAGTTGCCACACACGGGTTTAGTTTTCACTGTGTCTTAGCTGTATGACACTGGCAGTTTATATAGTCTCTCCCGAAGTGAGTTTTCTCACGTATAAAATGTGAAGTTTGACCAGACGATCTCTGAAATTCTTCCAGTTTTTTGGTCAGTGATATACAACTACCTTGTTTTGGAAAGAAAGTAGGGGGAATAGAAAGATGGTGGACTGAAAGAAGACAACTGAATGCTAACAGTGGACTAACATTAAAAAAAAAAAACCAGAAAATGGAGCACAGTGATTACTTTTTAATTCTCTACTTTCAGTCAATTCTCAAGGGCTTATTGAATTAATTTTCTGTCATCCTGACTTCCTCCTTGATGCTTATTCCATTGAACTAATAATCGAATCCCCCAGACCAACCACTCTTCTTACAAAAACCTACCTCATTTCCCTGTCCTGTTCAACTCACAGCTAGTTTACCACACAGTGGATTCTTTCCATTTAGTCATCATGACTTCTCAATAACTTTGCTTTGTTTGCATGCTTTCTTTGATGTGCTGGCCTGTGTTCACAACGGCATTGCTCAGAAAGAAGCTTTCCTCTTATTTAGAAGGGAGATTGGAATAACGTTCAGAAGCCAGAAATCAAAAGAAGCATCAACCTATGAATTTCCATTAAGAGATGTTATAGCTGACGTCCTTGGAGGCCACCACTGGGAAAGTCCTAAAAACCAAGTACTGGAACGCAAGCTTGCTTCCTTGGACTAGGACTTTGTGAGGGTACGGTTTATCCAGATCTCTTAGGTCCTGGACATCCCTCCCCACACCCTTACAAACCGACTTGGAGGTGACTGGAGCAGCCCTGGAAGACTTGCTTACTGCCAGCCCCACCTTGCTTGCACCACCGTCAGTCACCCAGCAGCCTCTCCTGTGGGTTCCTTCCTGCCGGTTCCACCTACTTAACTCTCCTTCTGTGTGAAATTGCCCCACTCATCCCCAAATAACCCTCTGTGCCCAAACGAATCACACCCCCACACTAAGAAAACTAGATCTTGACTTTCTCCTTCAATGTTTCCTTCAATGACCAGACTCAGCTGTGCCATGGTGGCTGTCACATGGATGGTCGGTGCTCATTTTCCTTACTTTGACTTCCATCAAGTTCAGAAGGAGAAGGTGGCATTTTTCTTGAGTCCAACTTTTACTTGTAGACTATTACTCCTCCACCTTGTATTAAATAAACAAAAGAAATCAAACAGAACTACTACTACTACTACTACTACACACACACACACACACACACACACACACACACACACACACAGTTCAGCTTTTCCAAGACACCTGCCATATAGTTTTTACTCTTGCTGATTGTAGATCTTCAGAAATTTACAGGCGAGGCCACCTCACAAACTTCTCCCCACCTGAGTCCACCTTTTACTCTGACATTCATGACTATAGTGTCTTGGTTTTCCTTCTTCTCTGGTTCATCCTTCCAAGTCTTCCTGACAGCAGTTACTTTCTCTGTCTTCCTATAAATATTGTCGACCCTGTGCCTGTGTCCTACGGTCTTCTCTTTCCACTACACATGTGGTCCTTGTCAGTCTCTTTCATATCAGTATCTTCTATGACTTTAAAAATTTTTTTAAATGATTGTTTATTTGTGTTAGAGAGAGAGAGAGACAGAGTGTGAGCAGGGAAGAAGCAGAATAGAGAGAGGGAGACACGGACCTCAAAGCAGTTTCCAGGCTCTGAGCTATCAGCACAGAACTGATGTGGGGCTCGAGCCTATGAGCTGTGAGATCATGACCTGAGCTGAAGGTGGATACTCAACTGACTGAGCCCCCAGATGCCCCTTCTATGGCTTTTACTAAGCTTGTTTCTCTTATCTTTCTATTTCTTGCTCAAACTGATTGTCCAGACCCCATATGGATCCTGGTTTACTGAACTTCCCACTTGTATGATGCACAGATAAGGGTTAGAGAACTCTGTACATGCAAGACTCAACAGCCACACATCACTTCTTGCAGTAACAGTCTCTAATTTGAACTTCAGCCTCAGATTTCATCATCTCCAATTTATTCTCCACCTTGAAAACACAGTGCTGGCTCTATACAAATCTGGTCATATCGCTCTCTGCTTAAAAAGTAGTTTTCTGTAACTCTGAGGACTTCTACTCACACTGTGCATTCCAGCTACAAGTCTCTCTTATGTATAAAGGCCTATATATGATGTGTGTGTGTATGTGTACCACACACACTGTTCTCTTAATTTTGTTCAGTTCTACTCATTTTCTTAGCTGAGACATCACTTTCGTCAGGAGGTTATTCCAGAACCTTCAAGCAGCGTCATTAATCCCAGATGTACTTACCTCTAAGGTAGTGCTTTCACATCATGAATTCTCTTTCTCTGTCTGAATCTCCTACCATCCTGCAAGTTCCTTGAGATCAAGAAGTGTGGCTTGCTTTCTGTTTTCTATGCAGCCGAGTGCAGTGGCCGGGTGGGATGGACACTTGTCAAATATTTCTTGAATGAATTAATACTTCCCTGTCATTATGCTGTGATGACTCAATTTCCTGCAGGCTTTTATTTTTAAGTACATTTAGTTAAATATCTTCATTGAGAAATATAAGACACTGGAGGAGTGGTTGAAATTTGCCATTATGTGGAGACAGGGTTGATGGTTCTGCAAAGTGGTGACTCAGAGCGGCGGGGGGCACATGCTGAGCACATGGGGAATTAAGCAGCGCTCCCAATCATGTAAATAAGGTCAAAGTCATAGAATCACTCTCTGAGAAGCCTGGTGATGGGATCGCAAGACCACTGAACAAAAATAAGCAAATAAGTTACCCAAAAACATACACTTATACGAACATAGTTTCGGGTGTTTACTGACATTGATGGGGGTTGAGGAAGGATGGGGGTGGGATGAGGAGAGCTTTCTTGCAGACAGGCAGGTCTGAGCATTTTCTGAACATACAAACAAGAAATCATACTGGCGTTGGTCTTGGTCTTAGTTTGCACATCTGTAAAATGGAGTTCTATAAGATGAATGTTTGTGTCCTTCCAAAATTTATATGTTGAGACCTAACCCGGAATGTCATGGTGTTAGCCTAGGGCCTTTGGCAGGTAATTAGGTGGTAAGGGTGGTGCTTTCATGAGAGGGATTGGTGTCCTTCTGGAGAGACCCCAGAGAGCCCCCTTGCCCTTCCAGTGCGTAGGAAACAGACAGAAGACAGACAGCTGTCTGGGAACCAGAAAGCAGGTTCTGACCAGACTCCAGATCTACCAGTCTCTAGACTTGGACTTCCAGTCCCCAGACTCGTGAGAAATAAATGTCTGTTCTTTACAAGCCCTTGATCTTGGTATTTTTGTTACAGCAGCCCGAACGGACTGACACATGAGGATAACAAAACTACCCACTTTAAAGCTCGGTAGCAAAAACGAAGTGATGTCTGAGTGACGCCCAGTCATTAAAGACGCTCAGTCCACAGTGGTTCTTGTCATTCCTGACATTATTACTTTACTGCTAAGTGTTTCTTCAATGATGCTTCCCATCAAGAATTGTGGGCACACAATTAGGTGCAGCGGGTGAGACAGATGTAAGAAAGCAATGCATGTACTTAATTCTTCGTGATGCCAGCTCTTTCTGAAAGGGCTGAAAGAATTAATTCTATTTTCAAGATAAAAAGAGTCAATAGATGATACTGCTGGGACAGAAAAAAAGGTATTTTTTGTGAATACTTTTTGTAAACCATCTTTTAAAAAAGAACTGTATCCATGTATCTCCACTGGGGGAAAATCTTTTTTTCTATGAAGCCTGTGAAAACTAAAGGGATAATGTTTGTGGATCTATTTGCTATTTGTGATGCTTGGAAGAAACTGCTTAAAAATAGGTGGGCTTTTGTGTGTTTTGTTTTTACAAAACTCACAGATACAGAGAGCAGATTGGTGGTTGCCAGGGTGGATGGGGCAAGAGGTGGGTGAAATGAAGGAAGGGGATCAAGTGGAGGAGCCCCAGTTGTAAACTAAATAAGTCCTAGGGTTGGAGGTAGGCAAGGCGATGATAGCAATAACACTGTGCTACATACTGGAAAGTTGCTGAAACAACAGATCTTGAGAGTTCTCATAAAAAATTATAACAGCGTACAGTGACTGATATGACTAGACATAAAGTGGTGATCGGCTCGCAGTATATATATAAACACTGCACTATCTTGTACATCAGGCATAACTAGAACATTATATGTGAGTTATGTTTTAATTAAAAAATAGGTGATTAAAAATATTTTTTAAGGTGAGGAAAATATTTTAAACAGTTGTATTGCTTCCTTTTTCTTACTCATTTCCAGTCCTTTTTATATAGTTTAAAAAGCTGGCAAGAATTTGGTTTTTTAATGATATTGTTAATGGAATATTCACTGGGAGGTAGGTTAGTTCACATCATTGTGCTTAACAGGGGCTGGGTTCAGTAAGAGAGCAAGTGTTGTGAGTCAGAAGAATTTATTGAAAAAGTTACCTGTAGTTCCTGCTCAGAAAAAGGAAATTCATTGCTGTATTTGGAAAAAGAATAGAAAGCATCAAGGCTAGTCATTATCCATTCACCTTAAAGGGACGCTGTGAATCTTTAATTCTCATATTTTTGAGTCATTTGAAACCTTTTGTGTTATTAATGAAGTTCTAAAAAAGTGTGGGTGGCAATCAAGGGTTTATACCACAGTCTCTCAGTATGTGAAGTAATTACGATCCTACTTTAAAGAGCACATGAATGGGCGTTCCAGAAGAAGAAGAAGAAGATTTCAAAACAAAAAACCAGTATGTGTTTCTCAGTCAAATACACTTTGTAGACATTGGGTCAAACGATGCTCATCAGGTGTCTCTTCTAAAAGACTACTCAGAGACATTAATATACAAAGGGGGGTTAGTTCTCACCTTCCCAATGTTTTCCAAAGCTGAGCAGTTTTGTTGGAGCATATGTTCTGTCGTACCCCACTGTTTGGTGGAACAGAGTCTGGAAAATGGTGGTAAAACTCAGAGTTTGGTATTAGGTTTGGGCTGTAAAACAGGCTACTATAGACTGGGGGCTTATCAACAACAGAAACTTATTTCTCAAAATTCTGGAGGCTGAAAGTGCAAGATCAGAGTGTCAGCATGATCAGGGTCAAGTGAGAGCTCGCTTTTGGGCTGCAGTCTCCCCACTTCTTGTATACTCACAAGCAGACAGCAGAGGCAGGAAGGAAGCTCTGTGGTGACTCTTTAAGGACACTAATCCCGTCATGAGGACCCCATCTGCATGACCTCATCTAACCCCTATTACCTCCCAAAGGCTCCACCTGGTACAATCATCACCCTGGGGTAGGGGATAGGGTTTCAGTGTATGAACTTTGGGGAAACAAACATCCAGTCTATAACCATTGGTGCCTCTGTCTCTGCACCGATCAAGATGGTTGCATAAATCCTATCAATAAAGATTAAAAACTCAAGGAATATTCTGTAGCCTCCTGGTTTGGATGTTTGTCTGTCAATTGATCCAGTGCTCAAAGAGAAATGATATGATACGAGAAAGAAACTGATTAAATCACAATGAATTCCAAACGAATTTGAATCTGTTTCCTTCTTACCACTTCCTTCACCTGCTCCGTGGCACCGATTATGTCGACCTCTCACCTGGATCCTGCAGCATCCTCTAATGTTCTCACTTTCTTCCCTGCAAGACAGCCTCACTGTTTTTAAAAAGCAAATCTGGGGGCCCCTGGGGGCTCAGTCCCTTGTGGGATTGAGGTCCATGCTGGACTTCATGCTGAGTATGGAGCCTGTGTGACATTCTCAATCTCTCTGTATCTCTCCCCCTGCCCCTCTCCCCCAGTGGTGCTCTCTGTCTCTCTCTTAAAAGAAAAAAAATAAATCTGGCTATGTTAGCTTTTGCTTAAAGTTTTCATTGGCTGCCATCTAGAATCTTCCATACAGCTTTGAAGGGTTGGGCCGGCCTGGCTCTCCCCAATTCTTTGTTCTCCTCCTACATCTCACTCTGTCTTGTGGTCTATATGGAGCTGTAGTGACTTTCACAGGACCTTGAAAACCCCCATGCCGCGCCCTCCTCCTCCCCATCCTGTCCAGTGTCACTGAGGTTGTTTCTCCTCATCCTACAGATTATGCCTCAAAAGTGATTTGTATGAGGAAGTTTTTGTTAGCCTCCCTGATTAGGTCACACACATTGGTGGTCCTTTTTTTTTAACTTTAGTACTTTTAACTGCGGTAATTATGCATCTATTTTTGTGATTGGTGAATAATTCTCTGCTTCCCCGAAGATGATAGCCTAATGAGCAGAGACACCGTTTCTGTTTTCTCCGACTCTGTATGTCTTAGGCCCTGTGTGGTGCTTGTCAGTTGGGAGTATTTAACACATTGTTTGCTGAATTAACTAAACAACTGGTTTTTGGAAAGGCTATCTAATGAGTTGCCATAAACTCTCAAGGGAACCTATCCTGAGCCATATACAGCCTACATAAATACGGCCAGAAGTAGCCCACGATATAAAATCCCAACCCACTTATGTGTGTACTATACATAATGTACGTATGACATACTATGTATCTTCAGGCGTAACTGTGGGCATGCGCAGGTACAGGCTAACAGGGGCATCCACAAGCCCACAGCGGGGTCCCCACTCGTTCTGGCCCATCCCTGGGATGCCTGGTTCTATGTAAGTCAAACTGCAGTGATCTTCCTGCTTGAAGGAGGGTTCCAGGGTGGGCCCCTGCTGCGTCTCAGGGCTGCCTCATCGATTCGATTGTCTAATAAGTCTTTTCATTTAAAGCCACAAGCCCGTGTGGCACTAGCTCATCCTCTTGGAACATGCCTCCCTTGGGACAGATTCTCTTCAATTACGCACTTTGGCATCGCTGCTGCCCTTTTATGACTTTTATCTCTCCCTCTTCCTGCCACTTTATTACTCTGTCTCTCCCCGATATAAAGCAAGTCGTTTCCTACGTTTTATGAGTCTCAAGCAGGGGTTGAGACTCATAATTAATGTGAGCACAGCCTTGCTCAACACAAGAGTGATGACACCCTTGAAGAAGAGCAGGAGCCGCTTTGCCTTCAGATGGACTTGGAGGACGAAAGGGTGATGGAGGATAATGTTTCAAACTTGTTTGCCACATGTGCCCCTGAGTGGACAGTTCCCAGGACCAGCACTGAGTGGAGAGCATGGAAGCTGGCTCCTCTATGTGCCCCTTCCCCCTTATGTCCCAGCACCCCTGGCTCCTGTGGGCCAGAACATAACCATCATTTACGTGTATCTTTCTCTGGTATGCCATTATTTCATTTTCTCTCAAGTCCCTGCCAACTGAAAGCAAATATTTATTTCCTGTTTTCTTCTTGACTCAGAGGAAAATACAAATCTGCTCCTCTTTCTCTCCTTTTCCTTCTGAGCTTGTAGAAACATTGTACTGCACTTTCAGTCAATGTCATGGCTTCCTTAGAAAGTTTTCCTGGTCCTTGTGCCTCTGCATTGAAGTCCCATCTGAGCAAAGGGACGTCCTGACTGGATGATGAGTCTCAAATAATTCACTGTTTAATTTACATAAATGAATTATGCACATATGTGAGGAGATGCTCAATAGTATTGGTTGAGTCAATGAATGGATTTGGAAGATAAGACAGATTTCAAAGCTATGACTATTTTGGTACTAAATGAAAAATCTATTCAGCTTAGTTACCTTAACTAAAGTAATTTTCTGGTTTGATTATATATTTTATGGGGGTAGCTGAATTACTCAAATTCCATGACCTTATTAGTTAGTTTTCACTAAACAGTGAGCCATCCCAAACTTAGTGGTTAGAAACAATAAACATGAATTATTTCCCAGGATGCTGTGTGTAAGCCGGGGGTCTTCTGTTTTGCATGACACAGTCAGGACTGAATGATCTGGAAGGTCTCACTCATGTCTGGCCATTGGCAGGCTGGCTGGGGGTCTAGGGTGTGTGGGATGCTTAGCGGGTTGGCTCGTTTCTGCTTCGGGAAGGCTCTTACCTACATTGTCAGGTGAGTGCAGGGTCCCTCACAGGGTTACAGAAAGATCCAGGGCAGCCTGAGACAGCAGGACCCAAAGAACATGCATTGTTCCATCCAAAACAAGTGATGCGGGCAGTCTCAGACTCCATGTGGGAGTGGATTATGCAAGTGTGTGGACACAGGGAGGTAATTATGGCAGACGTTTTGCAAACAACCCACTACAGTGACATATGGTGAAGCAAAGAAATTAAAAAAAGATGATTCATAGTGTTGTTGACACGTCCACTTTATGGCTAAATTATTTACTGTGTAGCAATTTTCCCCCTTTATTTTCTGTATAGAAAATAAAGGTTTTTTTCTGTAGTTCAGTGACAGAATCATAGTGCAGTTACTATATGTTTAAACCTCTTTGTGGAATGATGCTAATGCCAAGGTGCTGAAATTGACATGGAGCAGAAATTAACTACAAGGTCCTTGTGTAAACCTGGAATCTGAGTTTCTTGTTGTCGATAATCTATCTTTTTAATATTTATTTATTTTTGAGAGATAGAGACACACAGAGACAGAGGTGAGCAGGGGAGGGGCAGAGAGAGAGAGACAGAGGGAGTCACAGAATTCAAAGCAGGCTCCAGGCTCCAAGCTGTCAGCACAGAGCCCAACGTGGGGCTTGAATATCATGACCTGAACCGAAGTCAGATGCTTAACCGATTGAGCCACCCAGGCGTCCCGTCAATAAACTATTTATTCTTTAAAAAATTTTTTTATGTTTTTTATTTATTTTTGAGAAAGAGAGAGACAGCGTGAACAGAGGAGGGCCAGAGAGAGAAGGAGACACAGAATCCAAAGGCAGGCTCCAGGCTCTGAGCTAGCTGTTAGCACAGAGCCTCATGCAAGACTCGAACCCACGAACCATGAGATCATGACCTGAGCTGAAGTCAGAAAACCGACTGAGCCACCCATGTACCCCAATAAGCTATTTATTCTTAAAAGTAGATCCCGGCATTAAAAAATATGTTATGGGGGCACCTGGGTTCCTCAGTTAATTAAGCATCCAACATCAGCTCAGGTCATGATCTCGGTATTCAGCCCCATGTTGGGCTCTGTGCTGATAGCTCAGAGCCTGAAACCTATTTCAGATCCCCCTACCTCATTCTCTGTCTGTCTCTCTTTCTCTCTCTCTCTCTCCGTCCCTCACCCACTTATGCTCTCTCTCTCTCTCTCAAAAATAAATAAACATTAAAAAATTAAAAAATAAATAAAAGATATATTGTTGTGTTGGAGATACCAATAGAAATGACAGAACTTCTGTGCTCAAAAGGAGAGTCAGACAAGTGCTCAGAATACCACAAGGCACTGTGGTAACTCCTGGAACAAAGAATTCCAGAAGGTACTATGAGAGCAGATTAATGGCACCTACTCCAGATGGTAGAGGAGAGGAGAGGTCAGGAAAGACTAGTAGACAAACCTCAAAAGAGAGGAATCAGGTAAAAATAACAGTAAGAGCTCTCCAGACTGAGGGGAGGAGAGGCGTGCGGTCAGCGAGGTGGGCAGGACTGTGGCACGCTGTGCG
This sequence comes from Helogale parvula, assembly GCA_004023845.1. Taxonomy (NCBI): domain Eukaryota; kingdom Metazoa; phylum Chordata; class Mammalia; order Carnivora; family Herpestidae; genus Helogale; species Helogale parvula. Next base: position 6,849 of record PJEM01004323.1, on the reverse strand, counting down.
GAGGTGGGCACGGAGGGCCCCCCAGAGCAGCAGAGGCAGAAAGGTGCACCCTGAAGGGCGTGGGACACTTAATTTTGCTTTCTCCACTCATTTATCCCACAAATAACTACTAAATGCCTAATACTTGAGGGAAAGGACAGTAAGTGACTGGGACACAGTAGAAAACAGAGGGTATAAGAGTCTTGAAGAGTCAGGAAGCTTAGATTCTAACTGGTTGAGGAGACGGAGTCAGAGCAACAGTCCATAAACAAACATGATTTTACATTGTGACCTGTGCCATAAAGGGGTTTTCTTTTATCCTTGATGGCACCTTGGGGAGCAATGGGAGGCACTGAAAGAGAAAAGGTTGATCATATTTTAGTTTGAAAAAGATAAGAGGTATCATGGTGACCAAGGGAGGGGACAATTTCAGGAAAAAGTAGGTGTTATTCATATGCAAGATAAGAGTGAAAGTGACTGCCGTATTTATAACTAAGTAGTTATATGATCAATGACTATTGCTTAGTTATAAGTATATTTTACAGGTCTTGTATCTCTTAATACCTATCTTCTAGAGTGGGTTAAGTAGGAGATGATGATAGAAACCAGGACTTGATATTGTGAGTAAAGCCAACAGACACAGTTTAGTGGGAGTTCAGAAAATGACCAATTAAGTCCATCAGAAGAATTGGGACTTCGTAGAGCATGGAAAATTGAACTCACACTGAAGACTAGAAGCATATGAAGGAGTTGGGCATTTGACAACATAATGGGAAATACAGACTATACAAGTGATGTTTTGTCAGTTAGGATACTTTCAGTTGTGAATGACAGATTTCAAAAGTTCAAATGAACATATATTAAAAAAAGATGGCAGCTCAATATCAGAACTGGCCACATCTGTAGCTTCAGACACATCATCAGGAATCTGTCTCTCTGTGTCTCGGCTCCACTTCCATCTAAAATACCCTCATCCCTGGGGAAGTCCTCTTAGCTCTAGGAGACAGGTTTTACAGCTCCTGCCTAACATATTTCCAGCACCACAGGATCTAAGTCAGAGATGCTTTTGCTCAGAGCTTCCATATAAATCTCTAAAAGGGGCTCTGATTTACCTTTCTCAGACCATGTGGCCAGACTTTGGATACTACGATAACTATAGACCATTAGATTAGTCTAATGTTGGCTCTGACTGTACGAAGCAGAGTCAACATTATAGGCGGTGATGGATCAAGGGGAATTGAGGCAATGCCACAGTGGGGAGAAATAGTTTATCACGGATATTGTGTGGAATTACAGGGGTGCGGTAAAAATTAAGGGCAGACTCTTTATTTTTTTAATTCTCTATGGACAATGCTTTTATTCTCTTATTGGTCCTCTCAACTGGCACTTAACCACGTGCAAGCTGATGTCTTTTTTTCTTAACTTTTTTTGGCAGTAATTTGACCATTTTGCTCTGTCAAGGGAGAAGGTTATGTCCTCTTGATCTTACAGCACTTAAGCAAATGACAGTTATTACAGAAGATAAAGTTCTAAGAAAGGGTGTAAAATTAAGTCCTCGAAAAACCTGTAGGGTTAGAATGACTTTAGAGAGACAGAATCATTCGGCAGAAAGAAATCCACTAAATGAAAGTGAGAATCACCTGCGTTTGAAGACAATTCTCTTATCTGGCAGGCTGTGTCTTGGTATCTGTCACCCATCATCATGGCAGTTGAGAGCCTCTGCCAATCTGGAAATTTTGGAAGATCTGTGATCGGGCTTTGGGAATGAGTTTTCTTTACCATATTTCCTAAGACTTCAGACTATATGTTGTGGCCTTTGCAGCTCTGTGGGAACACAAAGCATTCGTCTGCTCTGCGAGTCTAGGCTCTTGAAGGTGCTCCTTACAGAGAGGGAGAAAGCAGGCTCTGTGGTGCTAGGGGACCAGTGGACGAGTCCTCCACGGATCCCAGACCTGTTTAAAGTCCCGAATCTGCTAGTAACCAGACATGATCCTGAGAAACTCACTTCCCTGCTTTTTGATGCGGGTTGCTCACCTGTAAAGCAAAAGGGTTGGGTCTGATCATTGCCAAAGTCTTCTGTAGCTCCCCCTGGGCATGAAATCTAGAAATTTTACATTAAGGTTGCAACAATATTTGGATACTTCCTTTATCTACTTATTTTTTTTTTCTAGAGAATCTTGAAGTTTTATTAGGACATAAGGTTAATCTTCAGGATCCTTGAATTAAAAATGAAGTCCAACATTAGCCCAAAGAGACAATGGGAAAATCCCAGGGAAGAAAAGTACAGTGTGTCAGTCATCAGGAAAACAATCACTTCCTAGCTGATGTGTTGCTAGAGCTGAGACACGTGAGGTGCATCTCAGCATGGCGTGTGTGTGAGTGTGTGAGTGTGGTATCATGTGTGTGGAGTGTGTGTGTGTGTGTGTGAGTGTGGTATCATGTGTGTGGAGTGTGTGTGTGTGTGTGTGAGTGTGGTATCATGTGTGTGGAGTGTGTGTGGGGGTGTTTGTGTGTTATGGTGTGTGTGCGTGTGAGTGCATGTGAGTGTGTGTGTTGTATATGTTGTGGTATGGGGTGTGTGTGTGTAGTATCGTGTGTGGAGTGTGTGTGTGTGTGTTATGGTGTGTGTGTGTGTGTGTGTGTGTCCGCTGTTCCCTGTTTCACGCCTCCCTGTGGAGGGGCCGTGAACCGCGGCAGCCTTCCTCCCCCCAGCGCAGGCTCACTGGAGGGCTTGCACCTCTCTGGGGGGCACATGCTGTGGGGTGCTCGAGGTTGTCCCCTGCGCCAGGGGTGTGGTAAAGTCATCTGCCGCCTGCATGCCGACTGGTGGCCGCCTGCTGACCTCAGGCTGTCTCACTGCTCTGGTTTTCACTGGGCCTGAGGTGCAGGCCGGGAAGAGGGTGCTGGGTGTCCACAGTCCCAGGCCCCAAGAAGTGTGGACACACGTGTGCGTGTGCTAAGGAAGACAGGGATGCTACGGGCACACGTGCACCCGCTTCAGAGAGAACTTGGGGGTGAGGCACGTCGCCCTCGTCTCTGGAACGTTGGCATCATCGTTCTGGGCTGCTCTCCGGCCCCAGGGCTCCGTCTCCCTTCCCTGTCTGGGCGATGCGTTTGGCTCAGATCGTCTCCAAGAATGAACATCAAATACTCCGCCGTGGTTAACTTAGGTCGCACATTCGTTTTGATTTCAGTCTCAGAAAGCATTTCCAATACTTGTAATTCCTGTTCCTTTAGTTAGAAATTGTGTTCATTTGCAAATAACAAAAATCCCCAATTTTAATAACTTAGAATTATAGGCTGTTATATTTAAGGAGCTTAAAATATAAGCTGTTTGAGCTACCCCATCATAGCTTAAAAAAGATGAATGCATGTTAGACGACCTCTGTCACACATCCAGAAGCCAGCATGTTGTCCTCCAGGTCGGAAAGGGGTCCCTGGACGCCCTGGTGCCACCAAGCACCCAGCCCTTTCTGTTTTTCTCCTTAGCCGTCCACCAAATGTGTTTGCTGCACTTCCAGAAGCCCCACGGAGCAATTTCCACTCAAGGGTCTGGGAAATGTACCCCTCTCACCAAGAGAGTGGGGAGGGTAGATACGGTGGCATCTAGCGGTTTCCGAAACACCTGTCCTGCGATCCTTTGTTCACACACCCGGATGGATGCCTCACACCCGGCATACGCCTACCCTGGGGCGTTTGAATTTTAACAGGGACCAAGTGTATGCAGTTAATGGATTAAATCCCATTCTGAAGGTTAGATATTAGCCAGTTTATAGAGTTGGCCATCTGGGGGCAGTGGGACCCCTCATTGGCATCACATACCTATGGAGCAATTGACAGTTAATTTAGTCACCGGCATTAACCCTTGACACGCTCAGCACACCTGGCCCAAGACCATCTAATTTTAACGTGATAAGAAAGCCATGAAGTATTAGGTTGATGTAATGATGTCATCATCAAAATGCAGAATCATGACAATATTATAATGGTCACTTGGATGGTCTCTGTTTCTCTTTTACTGTCTGCTTTTCATCATTACGTTTCATTCTCTCAGCCCCGAGCTGAGAAGAAAGGAAATCAAAATCATTAATTCACTTCCTTGTGTTTCTTTTTTGTCTTCAATTATACGAAGGAGTTACGTGAAATTTCCCCCTGAGTTTAATCCTCCTATTTAAGGGAATTCACAGGACATGTTAAACATTTTGGGAAAACATGCTTTACAAAGGCTAGAAAGTCCATACCTTCTATTTGCTTCTGACCCTTTTCTACCAGCCTCCTCATTATGCACATTGAATGCGCCTTTTCTGGGAAAATAGCTATTTAATGAACCATTCAGTAATTGCTTCACCTGTGTCAAAAGTCATACCCAGCTGGTTAACATATTTTTGATCTGCAACAAATAATCTATTGTTAGTTTCGTAGGATCTTGTTATTTCCATTAGGGTCTTGATAGTTCATAGTGAGCAGTGTTTAATAACTTAGTATCCAACAGTTGCTGACTAATGCAATGGCTGCCTGGGCTTTGGGGATTGAGACAGGATTCAAGTCCGCACGTAAATTAGTGCCACTGGCAAATGTATCGTTGATGACCTAGGGAACGTGTAAGAGAAGCAGATATGCCTTCTCCTTCTGCTATGCTGCTATGCCACTTCCCCATACCATTTGGAAGCTCGGGTAGATGTTTGAATATGTAGAATTGATATTTTTAACCTAGCCAACTTTGTGTGAAGGGACTTGGCTACTGGGAAATTAGACAATAAGGTTTCCAATATAATAATCAGTATAATTTCATAAAATGTGACTTGGAAAATATAAAGTGCAATAATTTCCAATCAGTGCTCTGCATTTAATAATTGCACTTTACGATCTCCAGTAATTCTCAGAATATTAACATTTCTGATGACTGAGTCCCGGATCACACAAAGGACTCAACACTGAACACTGGTGAGTCCATTTTATGAGCTAGTTCAGACCTACTTTCTTTCTTGAGAACAGAACCAGAAGATTTTTTTTTCACTTGTTTATGAGGCAAAACAGAAAAAAAAAGTTAGTAAGAACCAGAGATAAAACAACCAATCCATGGAGATAATGAGCATGAGTGAGATAAAAAGGAAAAATTAGGGGAAAGGACTCAGTCTTGCCATTATTTACACTTTCAAATGCTTTTGATGGAATGGCATGGATTCATTCTAAAGTAAAACATTCAGGTGACCTAACATCAGTTAACATTAAATTAATTTAATTATTTTTAGTGAAAAACTAGGTATATCCAAATTAATATCTGAGACAGGAGGGCTTTTCTCTTGCCTTTGTTTTGAGGTATTACACACATATTTCTGTCCAACTCTTGATGTTTCCCCTGAAGATATATCTTGATTCTATGACTCACTTCTCATGTAATAAAAAGTAAATTTGAGATTATTTATATCTGTGAATTAGTGCTTTTCTGGCCAAGTGCTATACTTGGGTAATTTTGTATTGATTAAATTTACCCCCACAATTTATCTGTATTATTGAAAAGGCTGAAAGAACATTTCATTTTTCAACTGGGGAAATGAAAAGAAAAAAAGGTCAAGTGACTAAAATTAAAGCGTGCACTGATGAAGCCAAAACAAAAGCCCAGGTCTCATAGATCTTAATTTTTTGCCAAAATAACCCCTTAAACTTTACCTCCGTCTGCACCATATCTACGTTTTACAAGACTCGTGCATTTCACTTTCCCTGATGTATTTGTTACATTGAAATACACCAGCTCCGGAGTGTTTTTCCATCTTGTAATTACGAATCACTGCACGCTCATCCTCAGGGGTCCAACAGCCTGTTCCCAGGACTCCAGCAACCTCCGCCCTTCCTTCATGGCTCCTCCTCACTCCCCCCCATCTCATCAGAGTCCAGCTATGACCGGCAGTGATGGCTTCAGGGAATTCTCATATCGTAGTTCAATGCCTTTTTACCTCTGGGGGGTAATCGAACCCATAAAAACCGGTCTTTATCCTTTTCTTGGTTCTGTCTTGTCATGAATGTCAACCAGAGAGCAAATGCTCAGAAGTGGAGAGGCTGCCCGAGTTAGGAGTCCTACTGAGTAGAATCAGAGGTTCAGAGAGTGTTTACAAGATGGACAGTTTCTGGTGGTGCAAGTGGGAAGTCAGGGACACAGCTTTATCTGCTCCTTGCTGAAACCGGTGATGGGCCACCCAGATGGGGCGGCGGGGCCAGCCTGAGTCACCATGCGGTGCTGGGAGCTTATGCGTTAGCTCTGCCGCCGTGACTCTGTGCTTTCTTCTTTTTTAAAGTTCTCAACATCATTACTCATATTCAAGCCCTACATGCTTAAAAAGTTTTTTTTTTTTTTTCAGACCCCATGCTCAGAGCTCATTCTATTAATAAATTCCAGGATTTTCCTACAGTTCTTTAAAAAATTAGGAGGGATTGGGGCACCTGGGTGACTCAGTAGGTTAAATGTCCGACTTCAGCTCAGGTCATGATCTCGTGGTTCGTGGATTCGAGCCCTGCATTGGGCTCTGTTCTGACAGCTCAGAGCCTGGAGCCTGCTTCAGATTCTGTGTCTCCCCCTCTTTCTGACCCTCCCCTGCTCAAACTGTCTCTCTCTCAAATATAAATTAAAACATTAAAAAGTTTTAAAAAATGCTAGGGATAAATTTCCACAAAATAAAACGCACAGATCTTAAGTGTACAGTTAAATGATTTTTTTTCTTTCTTTTTTTTTAATAGTTTATTGTCAAATTAGTTTCCGTATAACACCCAGTGCTTCTCCCCTCAAGTGCCCCCCACCATGACCATCACCCTCTTCCCCCCCCTCCCCCTTCAGTCCATGGTTCGTCTCCAGTATTCAATAGTCTCCCTTGATCT